>WKFP01014790.1:1442641-1461994 GCA_011057875.1 Pterocles orientalis | reverse complement strand
AGCCTTGGAGTACAGCCTGAGGATGACTTCAGTTCCTGTGCTTTGGCATATAGGGATGTGACGGTATAAATATTGAAGCACTGCTTTCATGTGCCTTTATAGATTTGGCAATTGATGAATGTTAATTAATTCATTGCTTTAAAGAAAAAAGCCTAAAATTGTGAACATGGCAAGTTTTACAGTGGCTGAGGAAATTAATTGTCAGCAACAAGGTATTATTGTTAGTGTTCAACATCTAAACATGGTAAAACTGCTTTTTCAGGAATTTCTGCCATGTAATTTCATAACTGCTTTTTAGAAAAGTTAATTCCAAATCTGTTTCTCTTTGTAGGTACATTGAAACCTTGAAGGAGCACAAACCAAAAATTGTCTGGGATGAACATGTTGCTGAACACTACTTTGAATACAAAAAGTGAGTTACATTTATTAACTTCCCATTCTGCAAATATTTTTGAGCGTCGCTGAGTACACAATGAATTACTGGTCAACTACAGGGTGTACCAAGAGGACAGGAAATGACAAGAGGATTCCTGATGCTAGGAAAAATCCATTTAAAGTGGATTAACAAAAAAACAAACCCAGGAACATCTTATTAAGCTTCAGTGATGATTTGCTATTTTTGTATGCAAATATACAAAAATATGGTAAAATGATATAAACGAAATCCTAATGCTTCTACAAAACTGTCTTGTATATTACTTGATGTATTGGTAATGTGAAGAAGACACCACTGAGAGTAAACCACACTTTTAGAAAGCTTTAAGAAAAAAAATTTGTTATTTCCAAAATGTCTTGGTGTAAACATTTTTAAATGTAAAAAAACTCAAACCAATCTAAAAAAATGCCTTACATTTATATATTTATAGTTTAATTTTCAAGGTTTCTCTCAGCCTGTAATTTTCTTCTGACTCCTCAGCAGCAGGTATTTCCTATCAGGAAAAAAATATTTACCAGCAGTAAATTTAATTTATTTTTGGTGTTTATACGAAAGGGCTGGGATCTGTGTTTCTTCATATTTAATTCTTTGGTATCCTATTGCAAGATTACTCTGTGCCAAGCAGTTACCAGGCTTTTGTGTTAACTAAAGAGGAATAAAAAAGCAGCTTTGTTTTACTGATCTTTAATACACATTCTGATTGGAGCCACAATGACCACGGGACGAAAACTTGCTCTCAAAGGGTAGATCTGAGGGATGTGTTTGAATGGCATCCTTCTGGGATGCATTTCTGAAACATGTTTCCTGAACATCTCCTTGCAAACAGAACATGTGGGAAGGGGATAGCTTGGCAGGAGTCCTACATCATTGGCCTTTGGAGCCGGTCTTTGGAGAGTCTTGTCTGTGGGCTTCCTGGAGGAATTTCTGATGCATGCATAAAGCACACTGGGTCTGAAAATCGCTCTAAATTCCCTTGCTGCGCTGTGCTGAGGAGGCAGCCGTGTGGCTCAGCCAGCTGGGGGGGGGGTTGTTTAGGGAGCTCTTTTCACTGGCCACTTTGGTTTGCAAGGTCCAGTGCCACTGGACAGGGATGGAAGCCAGGCCTGAAATACACTGTACTGGTACAGCATCTCACCTGGAAATCCTGCCTGTCTGCAGCTGCTAAGAAATCAAATCATGAATCTTTAAGCAAAGCACTGCGGATATTCTCACGTAGCAGGCAGAGACTACCTACTGCAAATAGTTCGGGAAATCTGTGGTCTCAGAGTGCTTGTCCCAGGGCACTTTGCAGGTAAGTATGCGTTCATGTGAGTTGGGAGATGTGAGGAGCAGTGCCTGCTTGGGCTGTTTTTCTCTGCATTTCCTCCTGACTGTTAAAGTGGCGCTGCGAGACCACTTGTAACTCTTCCTACTCATTAGTAGGGGTTTAAAATGCAGCTTAGGTGTCTGTGCCCAGCGTAGCTTGCCCCGTCTGTATATTTTATAATGCTAGCATTTAATTGAACCTGACAGATAGTAATCTGGGGAACAGGGGGAAATCTTTCACAGTCTGAATCTGACAACCGAATGTCTTCATCTTCTTTAGATGTGCATTTAGTAGGCACAACTATCTTTTACTACCTGACAGTTTTGTAACCCAGTCGCAACAGAGTATCTCAGTGTGTTTACTTAGATCTAGTATCAAACCATCTCTTCTCTTCTTGGATCCTCTATTTTTGCTGTCAGCTTTTTCAGCTCTTCAAACAGTTGTCATCCTTCAAGGCCACTAGGATGGTGTAAATAAAGCATCTTGTCTGACTCTGCCTCATTGTATTTCGTTGTAAACAGTTCTTGGACCAAGTGTTACCCCCAAAGAAGTTTGGGACTTTCATCTTAATTATAAAAGTTACCTGATTTCTTCCCAAATGTTGTGCTAGTTATTAGGGAGCTGTGCTCTGTTCTTTAGATGTTTTGAAAAGCCTTTGAAGGAATCCTTTAGCTAACCAGGGATTTTTGTCCTTGTAGTTGTGGCACAATGCAGTTGCCGTGCAAAGACTCCTCTAGCAGGTCTTTGACTCTGCACAGCTGTGTTTTGGACTCTCCAGCTGCTGGCATTGTCAGAGCCCGTTTGAGCAGGATGATTTTGTCAGGAGGACCTTTCTGACAGATATTCCTGTAACGGATACCTGCAGGGCAGTGACATGGTTGCGTATCTGACTGTTAGATATGTTGTGCACCTTCTCATAATGGCTTTTCTTTCCCCACCGCTTTGGATTTGTGTTGGTACCCCCAGTAGAAAAGGGGCAGGAGTAGAAATTCTTATCTGCAGTAGAAAAGGAAGAGAAGTAGAGAAGATTTTGGCCCTGCCCTGCCCTCAATAGACAGAGTAGCCAGAGTGCAAGTGGAACGAGTGGAAGCTGATGGCAGAAGTGTCCGAGTTCAGAGACAGTGCCTCAGCTTCCAGAGTGGGATGGACACTGGGTAAGAAATCTCAAATATACGAGCTACTAAATGGCATAAAGTCTCTGTCTTTTGTATGAGTGCATTAATGCTCGTGTGCTGAATGTGTATCTTATTTTTAATAGCAATAACTTCTTCAAAATAAGATCAGCAGCTTTCTTTAGCACTCTGTTTTCTTTGAATGGGAAGGAATAAAACTGGTTTTGAATTCTAACCTCAACTAAAAATCCTGTGGGAATCTATCAAAGCTATTGTGACTGTTTGCTTTTCCTGTTTTGCAGAAATAAAGGAGGAAAACATGCCGTCTTCTACCCAACACTGAAGGTAGGTGCCACTTTCTCAGGTCAGAGGGCTGTCAGAGGAAAGAGGTGTTTACTTGACTTGTTGCATTATTGAGACACTTCAGAAAGTATTGAACTGGGTTTAGGCTTTTGTGAGAGAAGTTTACCCTCATGTAGTTGTTACGATTCAAAGCTTCAGCCGCCTGTACAAGAAGATTGTTTTTTCTATCTCATGCATAATGGAGTTTTGGAATCTAGGAAGATGAGCCGTGTCTAGAGATCAGACTCACCAGGGCAAACCAGTGCTGTGAGAGGATCTGTTCAAGCGCACGGTTCATGCGCTAACAGACATTGTGGTTGTCAGACAAGTGACTGAAGAAGTTTTCCTTCTGATTATGTTGGCTGGATGTTTGGGGAACTTTTGCCTTCCTCTGTAATGGGGTCTGATTCTCCCTGCCAGCCTGCATCACCCTGTTTTCTTCAGTTCTGTTTCCCTGGGACGTATTTTGTGTTTTTTGAAAACTGAAGCATTTGGCCTTACTTTGTCCTTACTTTGTCCTGCTTTGGCAGGACATACAACTTCTGTCTACACAATAGTCTGCAATATAACAGAACACAGGATAAAATGTCACTTGAAGCCTTAGTTCCTAGGCAGCTATCTTTAGATTTTCTCAAATGAAGCTAAAGGCAGTATGTTAAGCCTCTGCTAGCTCTTAATATTGGAAGGGAATTGCTTCTATAGTGAAAGTATATCATATTTACAGAGAGCAGAACCATTTTGTATGGTTAAACTAGTGTGAAATGATCCAAGGCTCTCTTTTTCTGAGCAGGAATGTTATCTTAAGCTCCATTAGTACAAGGATATTTCCTTTCATTAATCTAATATTTGTAAAAGTACCAGCACATACAGGATGTTAACTACCATGACTATACTCTTGCTAGTAGTAACGGTCTTAAAGTGTTAGAAAGGCTCATTGTGAGCCTACTGGAGAAAAGATAGATCGTGCTGCACAGTGTTATGCTGCGTTCTCTTGAGCCTTGTGGAAGGATTTCACCCAGTTGTTGCCAATACTGACCAGGTTAAGAACACCCATTCCTGGGCATTTCTGTACTTCTTCTCTAAGAGGTACTGTGGAGGTTCATGAATTTATGGAAACAGGTGTTCTTTCCAGTTTCAATTAGCTTGTAATGAAATAGTTTGGGATTTGTATGCTGGGGCAAATCAAAGAGTTGTTCACGTAACAGTGATCAAGATGGTTGGAGAACACTTAATTTTATTAGCCCGTGACAAGTGTGTTTCTTCCCCTTTTTAATGTTCTAATCACCGGCAGATTGCTGAAAATTCATTTGTTCATGATTAGTTAAAAGCAGTCATGAATGCCAGGCCCAGTGGATCCGTTAACGATGCTTTGATACTTTGTTCTGTTTTCAGTGGAAATGGTGGAAATTAGTTTTGAGCACATCCCTGGTGTGAGCACTTTAAACACTGCAGTGCTGTGCTTCAACGAAAGAAAACCTGAAAGTAAAAGAATGAAAAGGAATTATTTTTATTGGAATGAAATAAGTGCAGAACGTGAATTGTGGCATTGCTTCCCTTGTAAACCAGTGGCCAAACTAACTCTAAATCAATGTCTGGAGCTCAAATAGGGATACTTTTAAATATTAATCTCCCAGAATCTCTTTAAAATATAACTGTGTTAATGAAAATTGTGACTCTGTAAGGCAATGGTAGGTAAGAGATCTTGCTGGTATTTGACAAGTTGTTCTAATTGTCTTCAGTGATAAAGTTTTATTTTACCCCTGAGACATTCTGGGAAGAGGTAGAATTTCTGTCCATTGTGAAATGATAGCCTGAATTAGAATAGTCCTTTGCACAGTTCATAAATCTGATTTATTTCCGTGGCATTTTGTCTATTTAGCTGGTTATCTTTTATTAGGTCATTGAATTAACTGGTGCAATTAACTGTCTCTTCCTGAATGATTACTTGCCAACCAGAGAGTATTTGAAACACAGACGGGGTTTTCAGTATCTGGTTCAAGGACAGATGTGTTTAAGAAGTCTGATAATGGCATGAAGGGATGGCAGTACGGAATGTCTGATGTCTCTGACTGAAAGGTAATTGCTTTCTGTGTCTTTGTTTTAGTCCATCCAGTTGCGCTTAGAACTTGCAAAAGAATTGGGCACTGGAATATCCATCTGGGAACTGGGACAAGGCCTGGATTATTTTTATGACCTGCTTTAAAATAACAGATGATCTGGGAAAGACTTTTATTTGCTTCACTGAGACTTCACCTTCAATTAATTTGGGTATCCTGGAGAGGTGATTTTTAAAACATTTTTGTAATTTACATCATTTCTGTATTAAATTTGCATTTTTTCCCCAATAAAGACTCTCTTCTGATTTGCCACACAGATGTGATTATTGGTATCTGATAAAATTCAGAGGAAAAAACCAAAACAAACCCCAAACAGAAATTTCTTTTAAAGCTCCTGAATTCAGAGTCATTGAAAATAGACCAACTTATCTGGGATGCCATTAGAGTTGAAAATATTTTCTGAAATGTTTTCTACAAGAAATAAAATGGACAAGTTGATGCCACCTGATCCGAGTTTATAGACAGAGACCTCTCAAACAATTGCTGGAAATAACCAAAGTGAACATATAAATCCATTGCATTATGTCCAGCAAAACCCTCTGCATCTTGCTGTCTTCTGGTAAGGTAAGCCAACAGAAAATGTCACGGGGGGAGGCCAATCTTTCCCTCAAGGTGGTGGAAAATCCAGCATTGACAAGGTTTGCTGTAACTGTGTTTGTTTTTTCATGTTAGTAAATTCTTTACGTAGTTCAAAGTCACAGTAATTTCAAATTATGACTTGTTTCTAAATTGGTTTTGTTACAAGAGATGTTCTGTGATTTCTCTCTTCTGCTTAGCCTGCTTTGTGTCTCCGTTGACAGGATTTAGCCCCAGTGGTTAGTTTGTGGGAACTGTAGTGCTTAGCACCAAAGGCTATAGTGGAAATGGGAAGTGTGTGTGTAATGGTGTCCGACGGACAGCCCCCGCGCAGCTCCCACAGCCCCTGGGCTTCAGTGGGTGCTGTGAATGTGATCAGCATCTTCGTGCATGAAGTTGGCATGCTTTAGCTGTACACATTGGTGCTTTCATCTCCATCATACAGAATTTTTTATAAACCCAAAAGCTGGAATGACCCATCTGTTTAAAAACAAAGCCAAAAGAACCCCTCCCAAAATTGTGTCCCTGCTTTTTGCTTCACAATATTTGTGTTTGTAGAAACACACAAGCTTTAAGGCAGTTTTTTCTGAGGAACAAAGAGGTGCTGGGAATTTGATGAGGTGCCATTGCCCAGCAGAGGCTCAGGCAATAGCTCTGTACTCCCACTGGTGTTCTTCTCGCCACTTACAGTTGTCACCAAGATAACTGCACTCCCCTGTTTGCATCCACCTTTCCCAATAATTAATCTCAGTGGGGAATTTATCTGCCCCCGCTGTTTGCAGCAGAATAAATCCCGCTGTAATCCACCATTGATTAAAGCACTATTGATCTTCACCTCTCTGATTTAGTTCTGGCATCTCTCGACTTCTCACATTGCAAGTATCCAGCAGGGTTTACTAATCAGGCTTCTTTCTTCCTTACCATTAGTAGCAAGATAATTTTCTGTGTGAATCCTTGTGTTCAATTAACTTGAACTTTCTAGTTCATTCAAAAGCAATTTAAAGTCACTCTGGCAATGGGATCTAGAACAGCACAAGAATTAAATTCTTGTACACTGATTTTTGTACTTTAGTTCAATGATACTGTTGACCCAGAATGTGTCAGAAAAAAATACTCTGTAAGACATGGGGTTGTGATCTGAAATGGCATCCATTTTTATATTAGCTTTCAAAACTAGATATGGGGAAAAAAATGAATATTTCACGTTAGCTTGTTGTTTCCTCTCTAGAAAAGATACACGTCATTTGTCACATTTTTAATTTTTTTATATTCCATGATGATTCTCTATGAAGTTCAAGATTCCTGTTTGTCTGTGAGAACAGCTATGTTAGAAAGAAGTGTCCTCTCCACCCTTAAAGGTAGAATGAATACCTCTGTGTGTCAAAAAGATCAAACTAACCCTATCATGAAACATAAATACCGATGAGAGGTACGTTGTGATTTTGAGCCATCCGTGGTATATAGGTGTTTGAGGCCTGGGATGTACCTTTTGTCTCTAAAGGCAAAAACATGTTTGTTGTTTTAGAAATAATATTCCAAAGGAAACAAAGTTGGCATAATTCTGTATTGTGAAGTTCTCTGTTTAAAAAAAAAAGTGAACCCTAGAAGAATTGAGGGTATGACTGGTATCTATAGTGGTCCTAGTAAAACATCTTACATCTGGTAGAGCAAGCAGTGGAATGGAAACGTGTTTGTTTCAACAGAAAATTTAATAATTCGGTTTTCTAAGATACACTTAAGGAAAGAAAAGTTGTGCTCTATAATCCAGTTCTGTTGCAAAAAAAAATTCTGTATATTGGAGTAAGATCTCAGGTGCTGTGGATGTAAAGGTATCTTTTAGCTACCTGATGCCAAGCAGAGCTTTCTGCCAGTGGACCTTTGCTTTTGTGTTTCCCCCTATTTTACTATTTGGGATAGACTCACACAGGGTTAAGATAAAAACATTTTTTGTGCATTGCCTGAGAAAAAGAAATAGCAGCTGATTTTGCTGCAGCTGGCCTTCGATACGAAGCTAGTATTTTTATCATCAATGATCGTCCCACACATCATTTTAATAGTGAGCAAAGGGGGGTTTATATCTGTGTGCAACTGGGTATCTTACCGAGACAGCAAAGAGGACTTATCTGACTCCTTGCAGGATCACAGGGGCCACACTCCTGGGATGACAGCGTCACATCTTATCTCGGGAAACCTGTCCCTTGTGGTAAGTGGATCTGTTTTGAAAAACGGAGCTGCCATAGAGTGCTTGTAATCAGAAGCAGTTTTGACGGAGAATTGTGGAAAATAAATTGTTTAGCTTGTCTCATCGTGAGATGCTACTTTTTTGAGGAAAATGCCTTGTTTTATAGTTCCTTTTTGTTATCATACGTAGGTGTCAAACTCCAGAATTAACCATGGCTTCCAGGTAAGAAAGCTGGGAGTGAAAGAGAAGAGGTAAGGCAGATTGAAGGAGAACAACAGGAAAACAACTTCTTTAACCACTTCGTACTTCTAAAGAGTTGTTGAGTGAGTTGTTAACAATTGTTGTTTATGGGCTTGGGTGAAAATATAAAATACCTTTTCTGTTTCTACTGTGAGCTACTAGTGATCATTATTCCTAAGAGCCAGGGTGGTGTTTTCTGCATAGTTCTCTGGGGAGGCTGGGAAGTGAATGGGTGTTCGTGGGAACTGTAATTACAGTCTCTCCTGAATTTGGGACGTGTCCTTTGAAGTTTACTGTTTTGATTAATACCCAGTGCAGCTGTTTGACTTCAGTTAAACAAATGGCAGCACAAAGCAGAGGGATTCTGCCTTTGCAGTATGAAGAGGTTATATGCAGCTATTTCCTGAAAATCCCATTCCCTCAGTGATCTCTTTTTTTTATGTAGTAAGTGCAAATTAACTAAGCCTGATTTGGTGTTTTGTAGTCTACCAGGCAATCACTTTGATACTTAGTGTTGGGGAAAAATATATCTTCTCTTTAGAAAAAAAAATATGAAAAATAACTGGAATAGAATTTAATACTGCTTATTCAAAAACTTGCAAAAATAAATAACATCACTTATCTTGTTATCATTTGAGATTAAAAGCTGAAATGTGCCTTTAAATGTATCTGTTGGAATGAGAGCATTATAACAAAATGCTATTTTGCAAAAAAAATGTGGTTGAATAGAATCTAAGACTCAAAACTGAAAACAATGAGTTGTTTTACCTTCCTGCTTATATTGGTGTTATGATTTTGACCCTGGCTAGCAGCAAAACACCGCAAAAACCATTCACTCCCTCCCTCCCTTCCTGCCCCAGGGTGGGGGAGAGAATTAAAGGGGTAAAGGGAGAAGAGACTCCAGGGTTGAGATAAGAACAATTTAATAACTAAACGACAATAAAATGATTATTATTAATAATAATAGAAATGTATGAAAATGAGTTATACATAGGGACACTGCTCACCACCTGAGGACCAAGGCTCAGCCCATTCCCAGCTAATGATCCTGGAGCGGGGAGCCCCGAAACAGCAATCCTGGAAAGATAAGAGCCTGAGCGTCTGAATGACTGAGAGAGCGAGATGGCCCCAAGAGAGGGGCTACCCAGAGAGAGAGAGAGCACTTCTGGACACACCATCTTCTTTATACTGGCCATGCCGGGCATGGGATGGAATAGCCACTGGCCAGTTTGGGTCTCAATCCTAAACCTAAGGTCGAATCCTGGGCCAGTAACTGGGGCTGTGCTCCCTCCCAGCTCCTCCTGTCCCCGCAGACACGGGCACAGCAGAGAAGCTGGAAAGTCCTCGACTGTCCTGGCAGCAGCTCTGCCCATCAGTGTGTGATCAGCTTCTCCTCAGCACAAACCCAAACACAGCCTCTCACCAGCTGCTGGGGAGAAAGTGAACTCTGTCCCAGCCGAAGTGAGGACAATCGGTTACCTTTTCAGGACATGTTTTCATGTTTATTGGATTACAATGTAACTTTAAAAATATTTCAGAAAAAATAATATAGGAAACCTATACAGTATTTTCATAGAAACAAACAAAAAGTTTCTTACAAGCTTTCAATGAAATACGCTCTTACTTTGCCTTTCAACACATTAGAACTTATTCTCCACTCAAGTGCTAAGACCATTTCAATTAATCCATTGTTTGGAGTTTAAATAAGGTAAAATTTAGCCGTTGTCTAGTGTGGGAAGGCAAAACATGAAGTAAAAAGCTGCCTCCCTGTGTATGAATTCTCAGCTGGCTGCCCAGGTGGGAATAAAACTTAATCACCAGGCATGACCTTGCCCACCTTCCAAAGAAGGGTAATGAAGCTCATGTGAAAACATTCAGTGTTGATAAGCAGCATATTGACTTTCTAGAGACTTCCCACCTCTCCTAGTTGCATTTCCCAGAAGCCACTGATCACAGCAGCCATACCCGTGGTGCAGAAGGGCACAGACCCTCCAGGTTCTGGATTCCCCGCCGTGTGCATTTTGCACAGTGCCTTGCTGTAAGGCTTGCAGCACATCCACGCACAGTTTCTTGGAGCAGGGCTACCTGATGTTCCAGGTCTGTCATCCTTCACTGAGAAGCTCCTGCTGCATGTACGGCTGCAGCAGAGATTGCCCGACACCTCGAAGGTCGGTGCGCATGGAATAGAAGACAGAAGATTGCGGTGTCTCACCAGTTTCCTCCAGTATGTGCGGTCTGTCCTTTACGGTTACCTCTGCTGATATCCAGCTCAAGAAGGTAAGATTGAATGTTGTTTTCCTTTGTTTCCCACATACATTTGCAAGTGTTAAAGCAGCTCAAACAAAACCTTACGCACATCACTGGTTTTCGCTAAACGTTTTTCCTTTAGTTCTTCCTTATGATCTGTGTTTAGGAATGGTCTAGGCAGGCCTTTTGATACATCCAGTGAGTTTTGTTCCAGTGGACAGCATATAGTCCAGTATAAACTCTCTTTACTTGCAGTTCTGGAGGATGGGACTGTGACTGAAAACAGCCATCGGGCAGTTACTGTGCAGTGGAGGAAACTATTTAGGATTGTGTTATGTCCATTTTCACCGATCTTTGATGTTTCTCCTCTGTTTTTTAGGTGAACTCACATGGGGCAGAAAAACATAAGTTGTTATAAATTATTTGACTACAGTTTTTGTGTTTTCCTGTACTGTTTCTGGGGGCTGTGCTAAAAGTCTTTTTCGTGTTGCTGCCATTAAAACAACAGAGAAATCTGTCTCGGTGAAAGCCGCAGTGACTTTATTCTGCGCTGGAGCTGGTGATGAAGCAGGTGGAGCTGATTGGAGTAATTAACACAGAGCAGTTCGGCTGATGCAAGTAGACAAACAGTTTCTTCATAAAGGGCAAGCTGCCCTCTTTGCAAAGATCTTGTTTCGTGTTGCAAATGTAGAGACAACTTAAAATCAGTCTTTTTTCTTTTTTTTTTTTTTTTTTGAGTCCGGGTCGCTTGCTGGTATCATGAGCTGGAATTAACGTTAAAGTGTTTGATTCAATGATGCCTTTAGGGTCCCAGCACTAAATGGCTGGCTGCTGTATCAGGCCTTTGCGTGCTGCTTCTGCTTTGTAACTCAGCACTGGCTATTAGGATTAAATTGCTTTGCTCTTAGCTTGGAATTGTTTTAGATGGACTTTCTGTGTCAAGCAGTGGGACAGGATTTTAAATTCCATCAAATTCCTTCTGCCTTTGTTTGCATCAGCCCTGGAATTGCAGTTGGCATGAGGATGCAGTTGCACACAGGAGAATGTCTGAGCTTGTGTCTTGAAAGTCTGGTTTAGAAGTTTGACTGTTTTAAAGCACGGAGGGTTAAATTATATCTTTAGTATTTGCTTTAGGGTTTAGAATTACTGCCTTTGATACAAGAGGGAATGGACAGTGAGTTTTAAGAGTTTTGTTTTTTTACTGACCCAGATTTATCAGTTGTTTTAATAAGAGATTTTAAAAAAACATATTGAAAAAGCGGCAGGGAGAGTATTCATATCATATCATAGAAGGGTTTGGGTTGGAAGGGACCTTCATCATCCCCAGAATGAAGACTTTCCTGTTATAGGGAGTGTTTAAACCTGTAGCATGAGCACGGTCCCAGTTTTGCACTCAGATTTCACCTTCCCCCCGTGGCGCAGCTGCTGAGCTGCCTGTGTCTGTGATGGTGGTGGGCAGGGCAGGAGAGGGAAGCAGCATGGTCGTGGCTGCTTGAGGGAGGGAATAGGGTGAAGCAGCTGCTTTCAGAAAAGACGCGCTTTCTCCTTTTCTCCCTCTTGGAGGAGCAGCAGAGAGCTAGACCTGGCAAAACAGGACCCAAACCCTCTGTTCCCAAGATTGTTCCTGTGCATTTTTGAGCCTTGTCTGTCCTGGAGCCAAGGGATCTGAAATATTTTGGCATAGTCAATGCTGTATGCTTGGCAAATATATTTCTAAAAACTAAAGGTACTGTTCTGATGGCTTCTCCCAGTGCTTTTTGGCAGAGAATTAAGTTGAGTGAATTTTGCGCATGGCAACTCATTGCCTTCCTAGGCACGCATATTGGCACATAATTTGAATTTCAAGTGTGTGCAGTATTAAACGCATTTATCGGCTGTATGAGAAGCCTTTTCCCTCTCAGGAGCCCTTGGCTGTTAGGGATAATAACTGCACTGAAAAAACAGGTGGGCTTCCAAAGGAAAGAGTTAGAAGAGGATAGGGTTCCAGAGAGTGCATGGCCTTAAACAGACCTGGCAGAGGAGGAAGGGGAAACAAAAGGGAAAATGGCTTTTCCAGTGTCAGGTGGTAAGTCTGGCACCACGTCATCGGAAACCAGAGCAGAGCAATGTGGGGTCCCCTCTTCACTGCCGGTGTGAGGGTCTTCTCAAAGTCATTTGCTGCAGAACGACCTGTTGAGGAGGAGTTGGGGTTGTGTGTGTGCCAAAGTGAAGAGGGCGTGGTGCCGTTCCCAGTGATGCTGTGGGAAGTGAGCAGTCTGTCCCCTCTCCACCATGGAAAGGGCTTTGCTTGGAGATACGGAGACAAGTAAATGTACAGAGGATAAATGGAAATAGCAATTTGCCCAGCATGTGATCAGGTGGAGGAATTAATTGGAAAGCCACAGACAATAGCTGGATCTTTAAAAGGTCTGAATGTTTTCCTAGTTATGAAATCACTTGATTATACACTTCAAAGGGAGAATAATGGTGTTCTCCTCCTGCCGTCAGCTAAATTATTACTCCTACAAGGCATCTTCTCTCCACCTCAGCCTCCCCAATATTTGAACATTTTTTTCAGCACCGTGGTACTTCTGGCGTTGTCTGCATGCTTATCTGGATAAGCTTGGGGGGGGGGGGTGGAGAAAAAAGGATCTGTAGTAGATCATGTTTGCATGGCTAACCTTGTGCTTCTTATCTTGCTTGTGTGTGCACTTCAGAGAATATAATTCTGTCCTTGACAGTGGCTGTGTGGCCTCTGGTTTGTGTGATGTCCCAGTCAAGCTGCGGCTCAGCTCTCATTCCAAGCCGCTTTCTTTGTAAAGTGAAAGCATCTTTTTTGCTGGTGTTCAAGCGCTGTTGGTGTCCAGGCGCTGTTGCTGCTTAGAGATTCCCCAGGCCCTGTTTAGCCAGTGACGTGGGTGTCTGGGAGCCCGTTTGTTTTCTAGGATTTTTGTTGTTTAGAATTAAAACAGAATTTAGCAGTGCAGCTGCACCTCCACTGCAGCTCTTTTAACAAATCTCAAATGCAGACAGAATCCTGCGTCCTCTCCTGCAGCTGTGTCGACTCGGTGAGAATGGGAGGAATCAAAAGAAGGAATAATGCCTTTCCCCTGTCCTGCAGGAAATTCTAAACCGTTATTTGGAAGGGCAGAGGAGATGGTGGTTCTGGATGATGGAAATGAGAACACTTCTGAGAACAGAGCTGTGCGGTGAAGTGGTGTAGCACAGCCAGTTTTTGTAATGATAACCTTTTGCTTTTTAAGGTATTTCCACTGGCAGCATCAAATCACTCACATGGGGCTTTTCTGGAAGTAAACGGTTGTATCTGAAATATTTTACTTCCAATTTCAGAGCAAACCCAAAATAATGGAAGCTTTGCTTAGCGAGAAGCGTTGTACAGTGCAGGGGTCAGGCACTGAAATTTGGGCAGTTCTTCACAGCAGTGGGGAGATGTCAGCCAGGCTGACCGCACCCCCCAGCAGGGCAGGAGGATATTGGCATGACTTGCTCCTCAGGAAAATGTTCCTGAATTTCTGCTAGTATTGGAGAGGTCTGGAAACAGAGTGCTGACAGTGAGCAGCACCTGGTGAGCTGAGCTCTCTCGGGGCATCTCTCCGTCCAGGGCTTTTCTTCCCCGGTGAAGCTTTGCGTTCGGTCGGACAGTGAAACTTGCAATGCTCAGCTGAAAGGAAGGAGTTCAGAAGTAGCCCCTCGAAAAAGTATCACCTTGAGGAAGGATCTTGGGTTTAGTTTCAAAATTATCTGTGTCCTGATTTCTCATCCTTTTGCCATTGCTATTGGGACAGAATCTTTCCGGTTGGAGGGGATCTACTGTGATCATCTCGTCCAGCTGCCAGACCACTAGTGAAAATGTGCGTCAGAAATCCTTCAGGAAGGTGAAGCTAAGGTTAATTATTTGCACAAAATTAAAGATCCCTACAGCGCTGTGTTGAATCGCCTTTGCAGGTACCCCTGGTTTTGAGTCTCCATCCTGGGCTGTCCCCCGGATATGGTCGAGCTCAAAATGTCAATTAGGTGCTAACAGATCTCTGCAGGATACTGGTCTGAGGATTGGTAATGCTTTGGAGAATGAATCTCTTTTATTTCTAGTATTTGGAACTGGCTGGTAAAATGCACACTCCTAATAATGGCTGTTCTACACTTAATTTGAACTATTGCAGCTCATTTCTATCAATGTTAAATTAAACTTTAAGAATTAAGAAGGATAAGGAAAGAAATTAAATTATGATGAAACAGGTCTGCCATGCTTTGTACTAGGGCATGTAGAATTTATGGCAGGGCAAACTTGGCTTACCTATTGAGAGAGTATAAAAGAATTTATTTAGGAAGAATCTGAAAGGGTTATTTTTATTTAATGTCTCATGGATTGTCCTTAAAGCCCATCCAGTGCCACCCCCTGCCATGGACAGGGACACCTCCCACTAGCCCAGGTTGCTCAAAGCCTCATCCAGCCTGGCCTTGAACCCCTCCAGGGATGGGGCATCCACAGCTTCTCTGGGCAAGCTGGGCCACTGCCTCATCACCCACACAGGAAACATTTCTTCCCAATAGTTTGAAGAAAAGTAGTGTGTTGCTTACATAAGCACAGGACGTAATTATTCTGAGAATATGCCGGAAAATCCATGAGACATCAAATAAAAATAACCCTTTCAGATTCTTTCTAAATAAATTATTTTATACTCTCTCAATAGGCAAGCCAGAGTTCTGGTTAAATGTAGAAGCCATGTTCCCCTGGGCTCTTGTGTGCGGCCATGCTCCGCGGCAATCAAGGACAGTTTTAGAAATTTAAACCTGAGGTACTGATGTTCTTACAGGTGGAAAGCCTGGGGGCGGAGGGGCTGGGGCAGAGTACGCTGCAGGAGCGTGTCACTGGAGTCCTGCATATACAGGAGTTAGCACATGGGTTATGGTGTATGGGTGGTATCGAACACTGCGATTGTTGTAATCCCCTGTTAATGAAGGGATTGGTTCGCAGAACAAAACGGCTTACACAATTTGCGTGCTCCATCATGCCTTCCAAGGGTTTTGAAGGCTTATGTGTTTTCTTGCCCTCAATACCTCCTTTATTGCAGTACCTGCGGACCTTGATTTTGTGCGGTGTTAATTGTGGTCCTCGTATTAACAGTATTTGTTCTGTACCGATGGGCCCATACAGGACGTGGGGCAGGGAAACACGGGGCTGAGCCCCAGCTAAACCTCCAGCCAAATGCATCCAGACGGTATCTTGGCATTTTGAGATCTGACAACGTCATGGGAAATCGTGAGGATATTGGTTTTGCAGCCACTCTCTTGGGTCCACGTGTAAATAGTGCAATGGGAGAGGTGGTGCCACGTGCTGCCCATGGCTTGTGCTGGCCGCCTCCGGCTAAGGGGCAGGGGGGGTCCCAGCGTCCTTGTGGGTGGTCCTTGGCCCCTTCCCACAGGAGAGGTCCCAACAGGACCCTCAGCTGCTGCTTCTGCCCTGCTGTTGGGTCCAGCGGAACACCTTAACAGTATGAAAAGTTGAAAATCTCAGCTAAAAACTGTCCTGGTTTCCCTCACCCCACCTCAAGCTGTGCTAGATCTGAAGTGAACCAGCCGAGGTTCATACACGAGAAGGGTAATCCGTTCTTCCCTGTTAGGGAGAACATGATTTTTCAGAAAACCTTGTATTGGATCCATATCCAGCTTATGCATTTTAGTTAGCTTTTGCTTAAAAATTAGGCCACGTTGGCTGAATGCTTTTTAAAACAGCATAATGGAAAGCAGAGATCAGATTCCAGCCGTGCTGCTGGTCCTGCTGCCTCTAACCAGCTGTCTGTCTGTCTGTCTCTTTGCCTCTAGTGTTTCCCATCTGTGTTGTCAGAGGAGGGTGAATCCTGCTGCGATCCTCTTCCTAATTGCCAGGCTGGCATTTCGAGACAGGAGCAAAGGGAGCTGTTGTCCTTCAGAGACGAGCCCCTGAACCCTGGGTCTAGACAAGGGGGGAGAGCGTGACTGCGGGGATGCAGGTGTGCTTTAAAAGGACTGGATTTATTACGTAATTCCCCAGCTAGCGGTGATGTTTGCCTTTATCTAGTGCCACTGTGTGTGTATGTATTAGGGGGGAAATGTTTATCTTCTGTGTACTGTTTAGGATTCCCAGTCATACAGAAGTACTTAAGATGAAGACGTTAATATTTAATAAGCTCTCTGAGCGAGCCTGCCCGTGCGAGCTTGGGCTGGCAGCTCGGTGGATTAATGGAAACACGGAGCTGAATTCAAAAGCCCTGAATGATAATCTTTAAATATGCTTTAGGCATCGTGGCTGTGCAGTTCCCCGGGGAATAATCATATTCCCTGCTGCAGAAATTGCACTGAAGATGTAACTGAAACCGCAGCCCAGCCTTGCCCGCTGGCAAATCTGCGTCCGTTCCTGGGGCCTCCGTTCCTTCTGTGTCCATCTGTGCACCCAGAGTGTTGTTCCTTGGGGGTTTTTGCTTCTTCTGTTGTTACCACAAGAGCAATTCGATGCAGACCTAAAATACAGGAGTTGCAAAGCTGAGCAACTTTTCCTACCTGTACAGAGATCTTGCTTCGGCTTCTAGATAAGCAAACGTTGCTACTGGAAAATACTGAAGTGAACGTTGTGCTGAGGCTTGTGATAAGTGTTCTCAGTAAGGTAGCCAGGGGAAATTTGAAAGAGGCTGGCTTGGCTGGCTGGATCTTTTTTTTTTTTCTTTTTTTCAATTTTTAAAACTCCTATCTGAAATTCCGTGGTGCTTCTGGTTTGTGTCACCCAGGTCAATAGTGCGTGCTTCTCTGAGTGGTCTCACTGCAGTGACAGTGTAGGCACAATGGGATGCATCCTGGGATGTCCTCAGCCAGATGGGAAGGCTTGAGCACATTTTCAGTGTGGGAGATTGCTTTTTCTTACTTATGTAAGAACTTACCACCCTGAAAGGTGTCTGGATTTAAGAGTTACTTGTGTACACATTTCTGGGGATTATCTCAATTTCAATTTTAATTTGCCACTTCACTTCATGCAACAAAGCTGTCAGGAATCGTTAATTTGCAGTGAGAGCTCACTAAATTAAAATGAAAATGAAATCAGCTTGCATCATCGGCACTCAGAGTGGCAGCACCCTCCCGAATTCCTGTTTATGCTTCACCAGAGCTGCTTGTGCCAGTAAGGCGCCAGGGTGCAGAGCTGTTTGGTGCTGGATCTGACTGTGCAGCTGAACACTGATGTTCTGGGTAACTGCCCTGATCTCCAGAAAGCTTTTTAATGGGCAGGGTGCTGTGCTCCACGTGCCCAGTGACAGATCAGCTGTGACACACTTAGTTCTTTTAAATCTCCTGGATCCCAGCAGTTTTCAGTAATGTTTAAATTCCAGATAAATTCACCCCCACTGCTCCGTGAGCTGGCCTCCTGTGAGGCTGTGAAGGTTGGAGGATATAAAAGACGTCAGTGTCTGAGCCCCTCGGAACTGCTGGCGTGTTCCAGTGTCCCCCCGCAGCCCTGTGAGCCTGGGAGCAGATGGGACTGCAGTCTGAGGAGGACAGGAAAGCACCCGGAACAGGATGAAAGCAGGAGCAAGGAGAAAAAGGCAAAGAAAATGGCACTGAGTGTTTATGTACATCCCTTTGACCTTCTATACGCTTGGGGACTTCTCCCCTTCTCCTGGTGACAGATGAGCTGCAGAGCCGCTGCTAGCAGGTACCTGTCAGTGCTGGGGGTGCAGGGCGAAGGCTCTGTTGCCTGGTTGCCGCCAGCTCAGTACCCGTAGGGCATCACAGCTTTTGTCCTACAGACCTGAGTCACAGCGTGCTGCAGAGAAGGACTGTGTGCATCCTGGAACTGAGGCTCCAAACCCCTGATCTGCTAAATCACAGGGACTAGGAGTAGGAGAAACCTTACCCAGGCCAAAGCCCCGGTTCAGTTCTCGGAGCATCTGAAAGAACAGTGTCGCTGTGAGTGAGCTGACCATGTATTTCATGGGATCCTGCTCTGGTCTGTACCTTACAGCAGGGAAAACGACTCTGCTCCAGTGCCAAGTGCTGGCTGCCCAGGTCTCTTGTCCGTTTCTAACCTTCTCCCATATTTTTATTTATTTATTATTATTTTTTATACCTGTCACTTCTGGTTTCCCCTTTCTTCCTCACCTTTCCTGGTGCAGAATCCTGGATAAACTGGAGTCCTGTGTCACCCGCAGCAAAGCTTGCTTGCACCGGGATGTTCTAGTTCTGAGAACATACGTACGTACATTAACTCTTGATTCCATCAGGAACCAGAGAGTGTGATTTGCAGCAAGCTTTTAATTCTGCCAGTTTTTCAGGTGTTAATTCTTCTTTTAAACCTGTGAGCACTCACTTCAAAGGATGCTTTGATAATGCAGATGGTGTTGTGTCAGGGTAACCAGCTGTGGAGCACTGTCGGGAATAAAAAGGTGTTCAATAGGGAACAACTCAAATGCAGAGACTTCGCGGGAAGGAGATTTAAGACTTCAGTTTTTATTAGCACCAAATATCAAGCAAGATCCATGACAAGCTGTACTTCCAAGCTGGTGAGTTATTTTGTTTAGGGAAAGGTAATTATGACACATCAATGCAGTCTGTGTGCTCTCGTGTTCGCATTTGCAAATCCGCAATTCCTGCAGTTGTGCACAGGGCTGAGTTCATTTCTGCTCTTCCCCAAAAGTCAGGGGGATTTTCAAAGCATCTCTGCCCTTAGAGACCAAGTACCATAACTGAGCTGCTCACCAGAATAGCCACAGCACCTCTGGCTTCTTGGGGGAAATAGTTTTTCTAACATCCCCGTGTGTCCAGTTCCTGCC
>WKFP01014790.1:1389757-1436584 GCA_011057875.1 Pterocles orientalis | reverse complement strand
ATAAAAAACATCCAAAGTCTTAATAACTCTCAGAAAAATGAGCAATGTGCAAAGGATTTTTTTTTTTTTCCTCAGCAAGGCAAACTCTATCATACCTGTGGATGATGATATCCTGAAGTAAATTAATGAAACGGTGACATTCAGGGAAGGAGCAGCTGACAGCTTTGTATGGATCGTCAAGTGTGGAAATGAGTGATACTTTTTGGCAGACTAACTTGAAACAGGGATGATAAAAAATAGAACCATAGTAGAATGACAGAGGGAGCCCACTCACAAGTTGTTTACTGAAATGAAGACACAGCTGAAAGTAATTACTTGTTTCCCAGACGTATAAGTGATAGTGCCTCCTACAAGAACTAGTACTTGGTTATTTCGGTTGGAATGTAAAATAGGATAGAGAGGTTCCCTCTTTCTGAGGTTAGATGCTGGGTGTTTTCATCTCCTTTCAGAACAGGGGGTGTGTATCAATGTAGTACATATTACACGTACAGTCAACCGTCCGTGTGCCACTGTGAAACAATGTCCAATAGCGGTTCCCTTAACAGCCAGATCTCACCGTACAGATTCTGATTAAAAGCATGACTTTGCAGCGCGTAAGATTAAAAACACTCCTTGAAAATAACAGATTTCTGAAGATTACCCTCTCCTGGCTACAAAACCATCTTGAGACAGGTGGAGGCAGGGCTGCGTGATCTTGCCCTTTTAGCTGTGTGCAAACTGTAGTAAAATTACAGTTGCATTCAGTGCTAGTTGCTCTGTACCTTCTTTCATGCTGAAGAACACTCCTTTTCTACGCCCTCTCTTCCAGACTGTGACATGCGGGAAGGCAACCTGGCAGGTTTCACAGCAGGTGTCCCAGGGCAAGCTTTTCCTCCCCCCGGTTCACAGATCAGCCCCTGGGAGCAGCCTCCTTTGCCTTGCCACAGGCCCTGGAAAAGGAACCGTTCCTCTGTGGAGGTTTTCTTCTGTTCACAGACAAGGCTGCTGCTTCCCTGGGCCAGTTCAAGTACTGACTCCTTCTTTTCTTCCTCCTTCAGTAAAGTGGGGTGATTCACAAAATCTTCAGAACGATAGCATTGTACACAGTTTATAGTACAAAGGGGGGAAAAAAAAGGTCAGATGAATGAGCATGAAGTAGATTTTCTCCTGTGTCCTTTGGAGGAGGAGCAGGAAGATGAGGAATGGTATCTATGCACAGTAGGTGTCTGCCTTGACTACCTGGCAATACATGGTCATCGCAAAGGTGAGTCCCAGAATCTAAGAGAAAAAAACAGACAAACAATCTGTCATTTTTCGGTAAGTAAACTCCCCTATTTACTGAAACAAGAAAAAAAAAAAAGAGAAAAGCATGGTTGCACTGGTTTTGTTCACACACAGAAGGCACATCACACACGCCTTTTCCTGCTGGTTCACGTCCTTGCTCTGTGCTAGTTTCTGTCTGCCCTTTGTCCTGAGCTGTGCTGCTGCCCTACAGCATGAACCATGAGAGCAGCCACCCGCTACTGGGAAGAGGTATATTGAAAAGAAGTGTTTGGATATCTTTGCTTGAAAATATTTGATAGCAGCATCCCCCGGCCGTGGGGCTGTGTGGTTATCTCTGGAGCTGTTGCTTTGAAAGACAATCAGTTCATCCCCACCCAAAGGATGCTGTGCTGTTCACTTCTCCAAGAGTGTGTGCGCAGGTCCCTGCGGGGGACTCGCTGGAGCCTGGCCGTGCATTAGTGACAGCCACCCATGCCTCAGCAGCAGTGCAGGTGTCAGCCTGGGCAAAGCAGCGGATCCTGTCCCAGCCCACCCCTGACCTGCTGTGCCACCGCTGGTAGGCTTCAGCAGCAACGGGGCTGGGGAAGAGGCGTATTTTCCTTGCAGTTTGCTTAAACTCCTATGAATGTACTAAGTGGTTGCTACTGTTCCTTTGCAACACCGCTGTAAAGACTGTCACTGAAATAAAGGTTTGCCAGGCAGAAATTTTTGTATAAATTCTATTTTAAGCCTTTAACTTGAGCACTTCAAATTTCGTCTTTACATAAATAGTGGTTCCTGTTAATGAGTATTTTGAAGGAGCACATGAATAGCACACACTGCTTTATAACCATTTGTTTCTCTTCATTCTTAAAGCTGTTATCCTCTTCATTTCCCATTCCTCCACCGTGAAATAGGAGTGCCAGGCTGGCGTGTGCTGTTTTAGACTGAGCATCCCCTGAACACTGCCTTCCCCCAGGGACGGCTGCGTAATGAAACCGCGGTGGCTGCGTTTGGTTTATAATTTGAGCACGCAGGGCTGAAGAAGATTCTTCTGCCATGGGTGCTGTATGTCCTTCCAGTTGTGTCACCATGAAGGTGAGACTGTTAACGTGAGAAACACGAGCTGTCACCTGCTTAGGGCCAGAACAGCATCGTAGCAATGAGAGCGGGAGCCCCGTTCATTCCAGGTGCCAGGGCACGGGAACTTCCAGCATCAACTAGATTCGATCGCACAGTGCAAGGGGAAGACAGACTAAAAATCTTTGTGTTCTGAGGAGTTTTCTGTGTTTCACAGCATTTACTAGCAATATTAATTAGCATTTTTTAAATTGTCTGAAGTGTTTTCTCCCATGCAACCTAGTCATGTCTTTCTGACAAAGACAGTATTCTCTTAAACACACTCAAGGTCTAGGAGAAGGACTCTGAGACGAGCTGCTGAGTTTTTAATGTATTTTTTAAAGACTCTCTAAATGCTGAATAGATGCTCAAAAGCTGTTTTTTTTCCAAGATGGTGACACATTAACAACAGTCTTACATTGTCTCTCTGCCATACGATCCTGTTGTGCTTATCTTTTCCTTAGCATAGCAGCTTGCTGTGCTGGAAGACAAAACCCCAGACTGTGCCCAGCGTGTCCTGCGAGGAGTCGGGCGTTTGCACTAACGCGCTGCAGCCAGGACGTGACACACAGGACGATGAGCGCCAGGCTGCCTGATCTGACAGCAGTGGGAATACGACTGCAATGCTCAGCTGGCTGCTGCTAGGGCTATGTCATGCACAATAAAATAATAAAAAATAAAAAGTTAATGTGGAGTTAGATGGTATTAATTAGCTTAGTGGTGCTGTCCTTTGTGCTTGTATGTTGAGTGGGGCTGGAAACTAAAGCTCCATCTTCCCTGCATGTGGGAAGGGGACTGTGGAGGGCTGCCACGCAGCTGGAGCAGCCTGAGCTCCAGCACAGCCCCACCCCTGTATCCTCAGGCCCACGGCACGCTGGTGTGAAGACACAGGTACATGAGAGACAAGGTGAGACACTGACAACTGATTCATCTCTGACCAAAGTTACGCTGGAAATAACTGCGGGTCGAAAAGCTGAGGGGCGGGTCAGTCCTCGTCCTACCCGCCTCGGTTCCCTGCAATTAACAGAGAAGGAGCAGGGGCAAGGCTGAGTGATGGTAACAACATCTCAACCTGTAACTTACCCAAGGGCTGAGAATGGGGCTGAAGACTTAAGCTACCTGTAGGCGATCTGGAAGTTTGATATTTATCTGAAGCAGTGCCTCTCTGGAGAATTACTGGACAAATACACGGACCCCACAAGGCAGCTCACCCCCCCCGACAGGCTTCTCTCTCTCCGGAGGGGAGGAGTGCCTCTCCTGACTCTAGCCTATGCCTTGGATAAACCACTTTGTCTTGTATCACAGAACAGAGGAGGTGTGCAGAACCCTACTTCTGTGCCTTGTACATAGTATTTAAACTAAATTAAAAGACTTAAATCTTGCATAGTTCTACTCTAACATTTCCTCTGTCTTTAACATTTACTCTGTCACTTACTCTTAACAGCAGCATTTGGAATTACTGAAACAGGCTTGGGCAGAGTACATCTGGATCTGTGGTTACTTAATTATGATTAATTAGGATTTGAAAATGGATATTGAACTGTACCTGCACCATAGCTGTGCACAATCCGAAGATCCCCACTGCTAGTAAGTTTTCCTGGAGCCATATTTTCACTGTTTCATAGCAAGGCTGGAAAAAAACAAACCCAACACCCAGAATATTGTATTAGCCATAAACACACAGCTCCGCGCCCCTGGGAGTGTAGAGACAGGAAAGAGCCAGCCCAGACTGCGCCGCTGGGGCGCCTGGATTAGCGTTTCTGCATTTCAGTGTATTTCTGGGCTGAAGCTTGAACGTGGAGTGCTATTTGTAACGACACAAAACCCGGCACCTCCACCCTGCTGCACGAGCATTGCTCCTTACAAATAGGGCCCGTAACTACAAACAAGCAGGGGGTTGGGGTCCTCTTTGCCCTCAAAAACCAACCAGAAGCAGGCAGAGCTTCAGAATGAGCCTTTCATTTTCACCATGTTTCAGGAAAACAAATATTTAATACAATAAATATATGTATCTCAAACCCCAAAAGTTCCAGTGCGAGCTGCCCCGTAGCCCCTCCTGCTGCACATGGGCCCCTTTTGTACCATTCTCCATCGTTTCCAATTGCAGTATGCATGCTCCTCTGTTACTTTTTTCCTGCTTTAAATTCTGCAGTAGCTGTAACCTTATGGTCCTGGGCCAACTCCACACTCCCCGAGACTGGGACAAGTGGAACCTTTCTTTAAATAATGTGTAAAAACTAAATCATGGCTGTAAGACAGCCTCGTGCAAAGACTGTGCCCTTTGAATTGCAAAGGCACGGGCCGGGAATTGCTCAGCCTGCAGGTAGTGCCTTCCACATATGTACAAAGGAAAAACTATTAATGCCACCAGACGACAGGGTCTTAACCTGCACTGATCTTCTTGGTACCCCAAATAAAACAGAAGAAGAACTTTTAAGTCCTTAAACTCACAAGTTGACGTGGAGCCACTTGAGAGGCAGAAGGCAGACGTTTCCTTGGAACTGAGCCCCTGCCAGTGCCAATCCACGTGCATGAAATCTCACGAGAAAGGGGCCAAGAGAGCTTCACTCATCGTCTTCACAAACCATTGGAACCAGCAAAACTTTGTTATAACTGCAGTTCATCAGCTGGCCTTGCTCCACACCCTCCTGGGTAACTGCACTGTCATTAGCACAAGTCGCTGGGCTCATTTCAGAGAATCTGTCTGGAAGGATCTTGCTGAGGCCACTGTAGGGAAGTTATCCCACGGTGTTTTGAACTTGACCTCAATAATGCAGCTGGCAGTGGAGTGGAGCAGTGGGAGCCCTGAGCAGGGTTCCTGGCAGAGGGGAGCACTCCAGGCTCTCACCCTCCTCTTGCCTGGTGCCTGCCTGGGCCACGATGAGCCACAGCTGCTGCTCCACCGCTTGTGGATGGGTGTGGACAAGCCCTCTGCCTTTTTACCTCCACCTGACTCCAGCAGGTGCAACATCAGCAAGGCCAATCCTGTCCTTCCTAGCTAGCTCTGGCCAGGCTGTGCTCCAGATCCGTGCTGAAAGGCTACTCAAGGGAAAGCCTTCAGCTCGTAAAAAATAATTAAATTGAGAGTTTCATTGCAGGTAGAAAGCCACAGCTCAACATGAGCCTTCTGAAAGCACCCAATTAAAGATGAGGAAGGGTCCAGCATACCCCATCATCTGCCTGGCCCTGCAAACGGCTAGCTGCCAGCCTCGGCTGCCAGGAGCTACTCACCGCCTTCCACCAGGTCCCCGGGGAATGGAGCCCGCAGTTCTCACTGAATTCTAAGCAGCAGGAGTCCGGCACCCGGGTTGTGTTGTACACTTCAAACCAGTCCGTGTAGTTGGAGACTCCACAGCACCTGAACTGGAGAAAGAAGAACCGAGAGGACACCGCATGTATGAGCTGTCCCTGACCGCTGCTGGTTCTGCCCTCTACCGCCTGGAGCTGGCCATTCAGCACGTGTTGATCACACCCCAGAGGCTGGCATTTGAAAGAAATACCCTATTTCCTCAGCTTCACCCGAACAGCCCCTTTCCGGCACTATTTTGGGATGTTTCAATACGGTTGTGTGTGTAGCTGGTGCCGACCCCAGAAGCCAAGGCAGCCGTGTGCAGTGGCAGGACGACAGCGGCTGCCCCAGGACAGCCCCAGGGTGACAGCTGCCGTGACTGAGCAGGGTCAGAGCAATCCTTCGCAGCTTGCTGTCAGGAAAAAAATTATCTAAGCTACAGATACAGCACCCAGGAGCTGAAGATCCTGGGATCTCTAGGGCACACTACTTCTGAAACCATGATTGGAGCTAACGAGGCAAATTTGTCTCTGAGCTGTTAATTACTGATCACCTTTGAAAGTCTCTGTCAGCCACCAAAGATGGATTTCCTGCTCTTCTCTCCTTGCTGCAGTTCCGCAATGTCCCCATCTGACGGTGCTGAGCAGCGGTGCTCTGTCTGCACATGACAGCACAGTGTCCAGTGCCCGTGTCAGCGCTAAACCCAAGGTTCGCTGGACGCTGGTAGCGGGATGGAAGGCACAGGACACGTACAGGGATGGCTCTGTGACCATCTCCCCCCCGGAACTGCTGTATTCCTGTGATACAACATAAGCTCAGGCTCATTACCATGTCGATGTATCGCCATCTGTCACTCCCATGCTAACTCAAAAGTATGATTTGTCGGT
Source organism: Pterocles orientalis (assembly GCA_011057875.1). Taxonomy (NCBI): domain Eukaryota; kingdom Metazoa; phylum Chordata; class Aves; order Pterocliformes; family Pteroclidae; genus Pterocles; species Pterocles orientalis. Next base: position 1,430,047 of record WKFP01014790.1, on the reverse strand, counting down.
ATTTAGACACTTTCCCACTAATGACTAAAGACGACGCTGGGCTCCGGAAGGGCTCTCTGCTCTAGGCAGCACTTTGTGCTTTTTCACGGCTGGGTTAGCCACCTACTTAGCCCCAAAATGACTTGCCAAGAACTTATCTTTTAAATGTGATTTATATAAGGCTGCACAGTATTTTTTGCACCCCTGTAGAGACCATTCCTGTTATTTCTGATAGACTCAGAACCATGCAGACGTCTGCGTCACCAGGACCAAGGACCTAATTCAGCTCCTGATGTTCACGCTGCCCTGAGGGAGCGTTTTCCCTGTACCCATACAGAATAGCAGGAAGAGCCTACGGGCACAGCGGGCTGAGCGCTCGGGTGCTGCTGCACACACGGGATCTGCCATCCAAGCCCAATAGAGGGCAGAGGTGCCACGCGCTGGCTCAGGCATCGGCCGTTGCTTCAAGCCCTCCAGAAAGCAGTCGGCTATAGAGATGTTTCCGTGCTCCCAGCACTGTTTTTCTTCTGCCAAGCAGAAGTCAAAAATCTTTCTGGGACTAACATCTATCCCTGCAAGGTGCTGCTCGGAATTCTGATTTGGTCCATGGCAGGAATCAATCCTTAGCTTGCAACTGCTTGACTTGGGAGTTTACAGGCTTCATTTTCTACAAACTGACTTAAAATTAGAACTTTCTGACTTTTTTTCCTTCTATTTTCCTGCGCACCAGGCAGGAGCCCCATGCACACAGGTCCCAACAGCGGGTAGGAGCGGCATGGAACATGTGGCATTTGAGGAAAGCGGGTTTATCTGGAGATCTAACACGAAGGTCTTGCAGGCTGTCGTCACTGGAGCCAGGAGCCAGCTCTTTGACAGCCAGAGAGAAGTGACGGCTTGTAAGCAGGCAGCCTTGGGAGTGTGGCTCGTCTGCGCTGCAGAGCGCAGCGGGAAGGGCGAGACGTTTGAGTGATGTTCTGGCCAAACACAAGTGACACCAGGTTGCATAAATCGGGACCAGACCCCTTCTGGTCGCATAAAAGCACATGGCTGAGGGTGTCGGAGCCTGCCAGGAGATGAACCGACGCGCAGGATGTGCAGCTAAGGGCTCAGTGACTATCCCACGGAGCAGAAGGGGCCCGGCTGTGATCAAGGCTGGGACTCCAACGAGTAAAACTTGCTGGGAAGCCAGAAGGTGGCAATAGGAGGGGCTGCAGTTGGACAGAGCAGCTGCAGCTGGACACACATTGCCTGCCCGCACAGACCCTCTGTGTGTTGGACACGAGCAGAGGATTAAATATTGATACTCGCCTGCCACTGCTGGCAGCCACGGCAGTCCCAGCCATGGGAGAAAGGGAAAGGCAGAAAAGATGCAGGGTGAAAGAGAATGGAGTAGCGTGAGGATCAATAGTCTTGGGACTGGAAGAAATAATGTCTGGAACTAGAACTGGAAGAGATGTCACGTCTTGGGAAGACAAAGAACAGACAAGTGATGGAATCAGGCAGCAGATGATGCACAATCCTACAGGAGAGGAGCAGATGAACACAGAGGAGTACTGACTGGCGCCACAGAGAGCACAGAGCTCTGCAGCCCCCAGCATAAGAAGGACATGGACCTGCTGGAGCAAGTCCAAAGGATGCCATGGAGATGGTCAGAGGGCTGGAGTGCCCCCATACGAATAGAGTCTGGAGAGGAGACAGCTCTGGGGAGAGCCTCGCAGTAAAGGGGGCTACAGGAGAGATGGGGAGGCACTCCTGATCAGGGGGTGGAGTGACAGGGTCTTAAGCTGAAAGAGGGTAAATTCAGATGAGATACTAAGAAGAAATTCTTTCCTGTGCGGGGGGTGAGGCAGTGGCCCAGGTTGCCCAGAGAAGCTGTGGATGCCCCATCCCTGGAGGGGTTCAAGGCCAGGCTGGATGAGGCTTTGGGCAACCTGGGCTAGTGGGAGGTGTCCCTGCCCATGGCAGGGGTGGGACTCAATGATCCTGAAGGTCTCTTCCAACCCAAACCATTCTGTGACTCTATGAAAAGAGACACTCAATCCTTGTCACAGCCAGGTTTTAACAATGCCTGGTTTTCCAGTTTTGTGAAGGTGACAGAATGAGGCACAGGACAGGGTGCCTTTTGTATGCCTTTTTTTCCTCCATCACTGTAAAAAGTGGTGAATAAGATAGATTTATTCTAAAATTATGTTTAATGGGTGGTTTGGATTACTTCAGCAGTAATCCTAAAGTACGGTTTGATCTAACAGGATCAATGGCTGGGGTAGGAGGAGATGGGTCACATTTTGTTCTCAGTTACAGACATGAAATGCATTGCACAGCAGTAAAAGCCAGCTGAATTTGCTCACTTTAGTGAGGCTAATGTGTTTTCTGCATGCCTCTCGAATTACTGCCTGCTTAGTTAAAAGGAGAAGTGTTCAAATATTGATCACAAAGATGTTGGGGATGAAGCAACATATTAAAAATTAATGCCTACCTCTCATTTCCTAATGATTCCACCTGTAACTTTAACCTGGCTGGTAAGGAGCAGAATGCGGTCCAGGGTAACTTGCATCCTGAACTAGCAGAATCTCAGTCCTGTTTAAAATCCCTTTGTATGCTTCTGCAGTCCTCAGTCACAACATGCAAAAGTCACCTGCTTGTGCTTCTGATCCTTTTAAGGTTTGAAATGCCATCGAGAAAGCCTGTGGGTTTGGGTAGCTGAAGGTATTAAAAAGAAATCAATCAAACGTTCTAATTTGATACAGCTCCCTGACCTCGAGGCTTAATATGATTGCAAAATGAGTCTAGTGCTTCTCCTCTAGCATGCATCACATGTATGCAGCACAACCCATCCTTTATCAGTGATCTGAACAGATCAGACATGGACCAAAACTACAGCTTCCTCCTTAAAGACAGCCCCGACGGACCCCGCTTTTCCCTTGTTCCCAGTTACCAAGGAATTGTACGCTTCTGTTGAAAAAGAGGAAAACCATTTCTTAAGGTACAAAGGCTCTGGAGAAGAAAGCCCCCCGATAAAGGTGCTCAGGCCTTTCACACTTGAGGAATAAACACATCAATCACAACTCCCAAGTCCTGTGTGCACACTGGACATCCCCATTCCCAGTCAAATCTCCCCTCGGATTTGTGATCCCAGTCCCACAGAAATCTAATGCCAACTAAATGTCGTTCTGTTTCTAGAAAAGCTTTTTTCCCCCTTCTTTAACTTAGCAAGAGCTGCCATCCATAGTCCTACATCATGAACATGGGGTGGGGATGGTCTGTGCCCAAGCTGGTACCAGGAGAAATGACGACCTGCGGGAGCTCAGATCCCCTACTGCATTCACCGTGGTGCCATCCTTCTGCTCCAGCTCTGAAAATGCTTTTGCAAAGACAGGAGTGTGAACGCAGAGAGGACAAGGGAGAAGGACTCATCATGATTTCTGTTACTGTCATGTTTTTACGTGTGGTGGTGTTTTTTTTTCTGAGGCTGCTGTTTTCCATCTGTGTACAGACATGGCCCATGGCTCAACCAGTGACTGATGTCTCCTGGCCCCATTAGACAGGTCACTGCTGCGATACTGTCCTACTGGCAACGTGGTTAGCTCTACAGTGGGTTGTTTTGTTGTTTTTTTTTTTTTTTGAGAGCTGTCTCTTAGGAGCCAGAAGTCAAACAGCAAGCCCGGGCTGGGACTTTCCCTTCAGCCAGCCTCCTGCATCACCCTAATCCTCCCAGCAGTGATTACACCCTCCTGATGAGGGATGTAAGGGATAACAATTATTACTGAGCACAAAAAATCATACTTGGCATTTCCATAGTGCTATTCAGCTGCAAAGTGTTTTCCATAATGAACCATGCTGGGATTGCCTTCATTGCACCACTGCAGCAGTTTGTTCCTAAATAGTTCTGAAGGATAGATGTGAAAAGCAATTATGCAGAGCGGTGAGAATGGATCTGTGGGAGCTCTTTGCTTTTCTCCTCAGTGCCCAGCACGGGGAGCACGGAGGCTTTACCACCACGGCGCTGTCAGTACGGTGCGTGGGAATTTCAGGGTTGCCTTGTTAGAAAAGAGAGCGATGGAACACGACTGCACATGGCTCGCGAGATGGCTCCTCCCTGTTGTCTTTTGGGCTCCTAGGACCCAGTTACCCTTAGTTTCATCTGAAACTTGTAAGACGTTCTTTCAGCTGCAATAGGTTTGAAGGCCAAAGGCACTGTTAAGACAATGGAGTGTGATCTGCAGCACTACACAGACCACACACTGCCGAGTCCTGCCTCAAACACAAGCTCATCCCTGAACAAGACCACTTCTGTGAGCCAAAAAACCCTGTCCTGACTTCAGAAGAAAAGAATCCACCATCCGGCTGTACAGTGGCATCCCACCATCACATACCTGTCTCTCCAGTGTCCAGCTCTTGGATCACTCACAGAGCTCTTCCAGAACCCTTTCCCCTCCTGCTCTCTTTAAGGACTGCACTCACATCCCTACTTCATCTTTGCCTACTTACAGAAAGCTTTAAAAATTTCCCATCATAAATTTCCAAAATTCTCATTATTCTTCTACATCTTTTCTGAATCCAATTCAACCTGTGAACAACGTGAGAAACGGTGACAGGTGAAGCAGGCAAGGTACACACTGTTACACCTGTTTTACAGAGAGGGGAGCAGAAGCACGGGGTTTATATCCCGTAAGTCCTCCAAGTAATGCTTCCCCCCCACCTTTGCTATCCGCTTTTAACAGTTCTTGGGGTGTCACTGAAATCAGGTTAATATTTACTGCAAATATCCTAATATTAGTATTTTTACTAAGCAGAGTTGAGTTAGTGTAAAAGAGTAAACCTTCTAATAGTGTTTTATGTAAGCCCTGATTAACACTTTTATCGACATTTCCCATGGCTTACTCTCGGGCAGCACCACAAAGCGCATTGCTCTTGTCAGGAATTGTTGCCTTCTCGTATTTGATCACAGCATTGGAAGAGAACAATATTAACAACATTGCGAGATGCGGAGGTGACAGACAGCACCTTCCACACGCAGTTGTTGGATGCAGGACTGGAAAGCTCGCTTGCTGGCCCTGAGCTGTTCCTGCCAACCTGCTGCCCCCCACACAGACAGCTCCCACGGCCCCAGAGACTCCCGTGAAGTTTGGCCAACCAGTTCATTTGTTCCGTTAGTCACTCCACATGTTGAATTTCTCAGCAGCCTGCTGCTCCCGTTACCTCGTATCGTACCGAAGAGTCTGCGTGACTGTTGACACCACCAGGCTGAGGACGTTTGGGACTCTGGCCCCAGTGGCAGCAGAGGTGGTACAGGGTACAGGAGCAGGTTTGTTGTGTCAGATGGGGGAGATGGCCCATCCACCACCTCAAATAGTTCATATAACCTTGGAGGCATCGGGAGAGGGCATCATCTTTGGCTGATTTAAGACATCAGAGGCAAGACTAAAGCCCTGCCTGCCTGTACCACGCGAGCACCTCTGGAGGAGGATTTGAGAAAGCCACGCAAGACTTTCTGAGTGAAGCCAAGGCAGTACCGGTGCTTCTTCCTAAAGCAGAAGAAACGTTGGAACGCTTTTCCTCATTCAAGAAGCAGAGCAAATTAGATCAGAAAGATCAGCCCCAAGAGAACTGACTGAACGGAATATGAAAAGGGAAGGACGGAGCTAATAAACCTGAACTGTCAGTGCTGGTGCTTCCTCAGCCAGACAAGGACAAAAGCAGGGAGCCAGCTACAGCAGTCCTGAGGAGACAAACACTGCCAGAGTGCTGTCAGAGAGTCAGAGGGATGCAACAGCGGTGGCAACACAGCAAAAAGCATTCCCAGCCCATCTGTGATGGAGGAGGATTGAATTCTGTCGGGAAAAACACACCGACTGCAGGAGGGGGTTGTGAACACCATGGCCGGTTTGCATTTTGACTGCACTAGTGCAAAGCAGCAATAGCAATGAAAGGAGACGGGACAGAGATGAGAAGGGGTTGAAGTGATTCTTTGTTGTGATGCTCTTCATTCCAACATCAGCTCTCCCTTTGACTAAAGAGAAGGTGCTGCTTGGTTCCTGTCTGACCAGCTCCTTCACCCTCCACACAGCATCAAACTATATTTAGGCATCAACACAATACATATTTTTAAAAGAAATAAGCTATCCTGGTCAAAGGAGAAATAAATCAAAATTACCATTTGTTACAAAAAGCAGATTTCATTGCTCATGTGCCGACTGCTTGGGATCGGAGGTTTAATTAGGTTCACACCTAGAATGTGCTGTTACAGAACCCAGAGGGTAAAGAGGAAGAAAAAACCAAAGCTCAGACTTACATCTGTTTGAATGATGCTCCATGCATTGGTAAGGCCAATATTTCCATCTGTCCCATACAAATGAAGCCCTTTCTTCAGATCCCGCTGAGCATACTTGTCAATCTAAAAACAACAAAAGAACAAACCTCAAAATCTGCTGAGCACCGCGTTTCAGAATCAAAGTGCACAAAGCAGGGAGATGCTGGACAACAGTCCTATCCTGCAATGAAGAAAAAGTTAACTGACACTTCCTAGAGCCTTGTTCCAGCAGAGCTGGCATCTATTCCAGGTGTCTGCATCTCAGACCATGAGGAGTTCCTGTTCTGAGTTAACATCCACATTTTCCATCACAGACCTCCAGAACATCTTTTCCCTTCTCATTTCACCACCAAAGCACTATAGACAGACTGGATTCAGTTTAATCACTCTTTTTTTTTTTTTTTTTTTTTTTTTTCAAATGACATCTATCTATGAAAACATTCATCTACCCATGGCATTTCCTTTTAGTTTAATATCTTTAATTGTGACCAAGTATCCCTCAGCATCTGCTGTATGCTTCCTGGGAGACCAACAGCAGCATTAACATTGCACTGATGTGTCAGCCAGGGCTCCCCACCTCTTCCAACAGGATGGACTTAGCAGGGAATGAGCTATCTGCTCATGACAATTTAGTTACTAAGTGGAGCTGCTCTTAAATAAATGCATTTTTGTTGATTTAATGAAAGTATCAAGTTGTGCTTTAGAGGCTTTTGCAATTGAAGACGGTGCTTTCTTGTTGGGAGCCTCCACCGGTAGCGCAGGTTGTTGCTGGATCCACTGGTCACCACCCGCTGGTATCTGAAATAACTGCAAGCGCCTCTCTCCCAGTCTAACCATACACACACGTTTCTACAGAATCACGCAAACACAAAAAAGGAAGTAAATAATAACTGGATATTCACTGTTTAACCTGATTTTTCTGCTGTAAATGAAAAGCACTGAACAGAGCTGCTCAAGCACGCCTGTGCATCCCCCCCCGGGGGGCCTGACATCAGAGATCTGGCAAGAAGGGCGAGCAGACCTGTCCCATTTTCTTTGCCATCAGTCTGCTATAAATCTGACTGCAAAATACACTGCCACTCTGAGATCCTGCTGCTGCAATAGCCAAAAAGAAAACCAAAACAAAGTTCCCAGCTTGCTTCCTGGGGACAGTCTAGGTTGCTCCATGCTCTCTTCCACACTGGAGAGCAGGCAGATGTGGGGTTGCCGCTCTGACACGAGTCCTTCCAGCTCAGGGGGGTTGAAAATGAAGTCACTCATGCTAATTTTGAGTTAACAGAGGGGACAAAGGTATTCTGTCTCTACCATACACTTGGGTTTTCCTTCTGCTTTACGGAGCCATCATTGTTTTCATTTGCTCCTGGATGTGTAAAATGGGAATTTTCAACCCACTACATCATAATTCTTGTGGGGTAAATGTGAAGTTACTCAACAATATGACTCCATGAAAGTTCCTCAAAAGTTCATCACGTCTAAGAAATCTCTGCTGTACATGCAAAGGGTTGTGCTCAGTCTCTCCGGTTATTTTGTTTCCTTCCCACAAGTTTACCACCATCACGCTGAGCCGCTAATAAACCAGCTTAGGGAGAGTACAATAAAGATGTACAGCTTGATCCCAGCACCGTAGCTATCACGCAAGCACCTTTTCCTGGATGACTGTCCTGCACAGCAGGTGCTGTGGTCCCGCTGTAATCACCACGTAAGCTGCTTTTGACTTTACGCAGAGATTATAAGCAGTCACCGGTACGTTAATTAGAAGAGAAAACCAAAGCTGAAAGCTATCATGAAATTTGGAATTAGTTGAGAAAATTACAGGCAATAAACGATGAACTTTTACACGTGGGGATTCCTAGCAGTCAGTTACGGGTTACACTGAACTGGGTTTCAGCTCTTCCCCGCGTCTCAGCTGGAGCCGCTGTGGTCCTGAGCAAAGCCAGCAGCTGGGATGGGAAGGCACGGGTGTGCTGCTAGCCTGAGAGAGGCTGGGAAATGCAGTTTGTGTCCTGCAGAGATAGTGGGGTTAATTAATTTTTGAAAAACTAATTCTTACTCAGAAAGGGACAGAAGTGATGGGGACCAGCATAGCTGAGGGCAGGCAGGGACAGCACTAATGGGTCTGTTGCCTTAAGAGAGAAGAGAAGGGTCTGTTTGGAATATTAACTCATCACAGCTGGGAAAATCCGCACTGTACAGTGAGACAGGTACGCATCAGCCTACAGTTCGTATCGCCATTAGTCTGGAACAAGGCAGAGAAGGTCAAATCAAACAGGGATGCTTATCTGAAGGGCAAATGCCACGCTACCAGAGGATGTGAAATGCACAGTCTGCATTTCCTCACTCAAATTGGGCTTTGCAAACCAACACAGGGGCTCGGCATGACAATCCCTTCTGCCAGGGCTCACAGGCTGCCTGCGTTAATGCCATCTTCACGTCCTTTTGAGATTCATAATCATAATAATAATTTAATAACTTATGATCAACATTTATAAAATAAGATCAGGAACGTTTAGTTGGTCCACGTGTGCTTTAACATGGGCTCAAGAGATCATCTCACCACCCGTTCCTGCTCCTCCCTTTACCTGCAGAAGATGCGCTAGCAACGGGCTCAGGCAAACTGAAAGCACACCCCCTTTTCCTCATAAACGAACCCCTTTTCCCTGCACACAGAGTGCAAGTCTGGGAACGCAACTGGCAGCAGATTTCCATATTTCAGAAACGGAGTGAAGAGCAGAGCATCACTCAAGAAAGCAGGCGGGGGTGACCAGATCTCTCACTGCTAGACCAAAACGCCAGCGAGTTCCTCAACATCAAGTCATGCACATTGTCTGATCCATTATTATTTGTTGGTTTACAGAGAAAGTGCCTGTTCAAATCTCGCCTGGAAGAGGCTGTAAGCTTTTTCGGATCCCACACCGCGTGTGTGCCTCATTTCCTTATCTACACAGGCTGCAGCTTGGAAAGAGGCAGACACATGCTGTGACACTATCTCCAGATTTCCTTACATTTTTATTTCATGCCCACTGTCACGGGACGGTATACGGAAACCTCCCAGAGTTTTATAGACATATACACACACTCACAGAGCTTTATACTGATCTGGGTGACTGTGAAGGTAGGACTTTACACAGTTCTCCTTTACTGGAGCTTCTAACTGACCTGCCAACCAAGCGTGCAGTAAATGCACCGAGGAGTGCTATCCTCTAAAGAGCAGCCAAGTTAAAACCTCTTTTTCACTCCCTAAAGCATTCACATTCTCCTGTTTGCTTACGCTAGGCTCACAAAGGTCTTCTCCATCATCCCCTAGAAATAACCTTGCACAGCACAACCGAGTCCATTGTCCCCAGGAGAAGGGGAGGCAGACGTTGCCTTCAGCCTCCTGCCACGCGTCTGTAGCCGAGGCACCAGCGTGAAGTCCCCACCGTCTGCATCTCCCCTGTTTCCAGCCACTTCCACAGAGCCCTTTCATCAATGTGGATCTTGCATGAATTAATCAGTCTTGACGCAGAAGCAGCCTTGGGTTTCCAAGAGCACAGAGCACAGGCTGCAAGAGTTCAGCGTCTACGTGCAGTCCTGTTAAAAGCACATTGATCTCTGTTTGAATAACCTGTGCACAAGGTTATAAGATGGATATTTTTTGCCCTAATTGAAGCACTGCTTGAAGCTCTAGACATATGATTCCTGCCGGCTTTGGCCAGAGAAGGGTAAGTAAAACCCCACATCCATCTGTGGAGCATAGCTGGCAAATGCTCCTCCAGGTCATTCTGGTTCCTGCTAACCTCAATTTTGTTTCTTCCTCCAAATATTTTTAGAACAGCAGGAACTTTTCAATATGCCTTTATTATAAATGTATATTTGATTTAAATGAAAACTCACAAAACACCCCCAGCTGCCTCTTCTGCCTTGGGAGTTTTTCAGAAAACGATCTTTCTGCAAGTGAAACGCTGCGTCGCAGTGATTCATCGCATCTCCCGACAGACGATCCCACCCAGCACTCACCGATATGCCAGCTTCGCTTGTTTGTCTCTGTGCTACCAGTCCTCACCCAGGCAAGGTGTCTCTCGGAAAGCAGGGACTGGAGGTACCACATTAAATATTCTGCAATCTGAATGCGCCGTGTTCTCCCACGCGCAAGCCAGGCCCTCCACAAAGCACGGCTCTACCCAGTGACCCAGCACAATGAAGCACAATGGAAACTCGCAGCAGCAAACCCTTCCTCTAAATGAGATGTCTATTTTTAGTCCTGTGAAATACCAGCGATTTCCTTAGAAGAAAGAGTTTCTGAAAGGTGAGGCAGTACGAACCTCTTATCAATCTGGAAGTGAAGCAGAGAAGAATTCTCCTCCTCCTCGGGATTCACTGCTCAACAGACGAGAGGAGTAAGCTTCGAGCTGGCACCTCTGCCATGCCAATCCTATAGCTTCTGCCATCAGATCAGCGGTGTTTCTACTGACATAAGTTAAATGGGTCCTGCTGCTTAGTGCGGTAATCCGCTACAGTCCGTGACTGCAAGAGAACACTTCTTAGAGCAAGGCATGTGTGCTACTAGTGCTTTACCTACGGGAAGATCCTGTTCCCACTGCAATGAGCACATGAGCACAAATACTTTCTCACTGACTTCCATTAGGCTCTAATTTGACTCTTAAATCTCTCATTGTCCTATTAAAAAAACTTTCTAAAAACCATCTACTACTCCAAGGTAGACAAGTCATGCGCAGAGAGTTTCAGGCAACAAAGGAAACTCAGTATTTGAATAGAGAAGAGAAAGAAGAGAGGAGAGAGAGGAGAGGAGAGGAGAGGAGAGGAGAGGAGAGGAGAGCTACAAGAGATGCAGCAAGACTCGCAAGAACTGCCCCAGGGGTCAGGAAAAGGGGCTGGAAGCAGCTGATGCCCTGAGAGAGAACGGACAGGTGTCTGAGCCTCATCTCAATTACAAACATGACAAAACATCTCTGAAAAAATCTTACTTAAGCCTGCACAGAAATTCAGGCCAAATTAAAAAGCATTTTCTTCCTAATCTGTATTCCCTCAAGACAGCTACTTAAGCTGTAGCAATTTCCATGTAAGGCTTGTTTTATTGTCGGCTTTGTCCCCTCATTGCTCTGGAAATCTGGAGCCTCCAAGCAGAGTGGCTGCAGAGCCAGCATCCTTCACGAGGACCACGAGCTGTCAGACTCCACCTTGCCTCCTGCAATAAGACAACCTAGGAATAATTGAGGCTGAGAGAAAAACTGTGTAACAGCAGTGACAACAAAAACGCTGCTTAGCACAGGCGACACAGACACGCTGAACGCACTACACAAACATTCTGCGCTGCAGAGACGCGGCGAGGCTTGCAATTATCTCCATCTCTGTCTTGCAGATAGGGGACAGTTTGACAGATCTCTCCCTCTCTAAATGGAAGGCTTTGGAGTTTGTCTCCCTACTGTTAAGGCATGAAACAGAAGGCAAGCACTGCTCCCTGAGAAGCCCAGTCCTGTAACTTTGCTGCTGATAAGGAGAAGGAAGCGCTTCGGAGCAAAACTTCTTGGGCAAACAAGAAAGTTGGATCTGTGCAGAACACGGGTATGATCAATATTTACAGCGAACACGATGCAAGACTGGGATTAAACTGAAGCTATACCAACACCGAAGAGACAAAGTCCTTCTGCTGCCCCAGCACACCATGGCTTTGCTGTAAACTTCTCTGGAAGAAAGGCCAGAACCAGGTTCTTGGGGAGATCCTTATCAACTCCTTTCCAACCTGCTAACAGTGTGAGATGTCACTCTGATCCTGCTCAGCCTCTAGGCAAATGTCAGAGGATGCCGGCAGCGTCCCCAGCTTTCTAACCTGCAGTTAATGAAGACTTTTAATTTCGAGCCTCAGTGCTTCCCTACCACATCATGAACAAAACTTCCACCCAACAAGTCCCCTAAACTGGACAAAGCCTCTCATCAGCGTTTCAATATAGGTGAGTAAATATTCCTGACCTTTCTGGTGATTGCTTCGCCCGCCTCTCCACCAGAACAGGAGAGGCTGTAGGGAAATGACAACATATCCAATAGTTTCCCACTGGGCACAACTTTCAATTTAATGCCTTGATAATCATTCTCTACAAATAGCAGGGAGAGGGAAATGGAATGTAAACAGAAAGTGCCTAATCTATAAGGTCATTTGCGGGAGCCCTCTTGCCTGAGATGAGATTGATCGTACCAACAGGTATGGCTGCTTCTAAATGAGATGTCCCCAAGCCTGTCTGTAAGAAGCTGAGACAGTATGTGTTCTCCTCACCACTGGAATCTTCCTTAACCACCTGCCTATAAATAGGAATCATGGAAGATTTTAGTAAGTCAGAGATATTGCATGAGTTTTGCTGATATCTGGCAGGTAAGGGAGAATACACCAATTTCTTGTCAGTGTCATCAGTGCTGCATGGCATCTCCAGGAGGCTTTGCTCAGCTCTGTGGGATTCCCTCTTCCTCACTTCCTCCCAAATGGGAAACAACTCCAGGACTTACCTTTTTTTTTTTTCTAATTGCTTCCTTCAACACAGCAAGCCACTTGCTTAGTGAATTCTCTTTTCCCGGTTTGACTGCAAAAGCCTAAGTCAGGAGTCAAACATTTTATGGATCTTCCAAACCTCAGTGCGTTATCTGAAATGCTGCTTGGCTCTAGCAGTATTTGATACCAAGACTGCACTGGCACTGGCAGTGTAACTTCAGAGGAAGAGCGGAGAACACAGGATGAGCAGATCGTAGGAAATGGTCTGGGAGTGGGAAGAAGAGTGAACATCTCTGAAACATGCTCGCTTGGGGCAACCGAGGTGAGACCTTTCAGCTGTGCTTCCTACTAGTCTGGAAAAGTCCCCGTGTCTCTTGTATTCCAGTTCTCTAGTTATAAAACAGGAATAACCTGACTCCACACATGCCATTTAATTAATAATATAACTCGGAGTAGGTATTTGAATACCAAAACCGCCCTGGGATGTGAAGCCCTGTACAGAACCTGAGCCAAGGAATGGAGTTACTGACCCGGGAGGGGCGGTGACCCTCCTCATGCTGAGGGTAAACCTGATGTTCATAGGAAGCAAAGGGACGGACAAGCACACCTTGCCCTGCCCTGGAGCAGGCAGCTGGGGAAACGGTGAGAGGAGAGTCTCCCACCACATGCTCTGACAAGAACCAAGACCTTGCAGTAGTTTTTATAACAAAAACCAAATATGAAAGTCAAAGAACTTGGGGTTTTCTAATCGGTTTTTCCTGGGTCTGTGGTTTGTGCACACAAAGAATTGTAGTTTCAGCCACTGTCTTCTGCCCACAAGCACCCGCTCGTGCTAAAAGCTGAGCCGCAGCAAAGGAGGCACCAAAACCCTCCCAGACTGTTCATACTGCTCAAAGGCCAGCAAATCCCAACAGCAGCTCCAGTGCTGCCTTGTTTCAAATGAGAGATCCCCAGTATGACAAGTCACAGCTCTGCAACATGACATTTTTAATGCAAGAGCAGATCCCAATGTTTTCAGCAAACTGCACCTGGTTTTGTCCAAATGATTCCTTTAAAGTCCACGGGAGAGACAGGCATTTTATTACTGTTCCCTGTAAAGTCAATGCTTAGCTTCCTATCATTGCTGGTACAAGGGGAACGTACGTGTATGAATTCTTGCTGCTCGTTCCAAAGGAGTTTGGATGCTGCAGCAAACATGGGAAAGGGGCTGGGTAAACCTATGCAGGCAAATCAAATCAATTACAGACACAAAAGGCTGACATTGCAAATTAATTACTGGGATATTAAGTCAGTTCTTCTTGGGCATGATGCATTTTGAGTGACAAAAGCCTCAGGAACATTGCGGACGAATTTCAGGTGAGTGAACATTCAAGTGCATGTTTTTTTGTGACATTCCTCATTATCCATACAGCATTCAGGATACATCTTATGCTGGTTCTATAGAAGAAACCTTCTGCTTATATATAAATAAGCTCTTCTTCAGATTATCAAGCTGGCTGGGAAAAAAATGATATTAACATCCTCAGTTGCAATGACATCAGGAAAGTTGGGTGTCATCGTGACCCAGCATTGCCATTTCTCTTCCAGAATGAAACTCCCTTTGTAGTAGGTTTTCTCCATATACTTGCTCCAAAGATGACTGACACAAATCACTCAAAACATCAGAAGAGTCATTCCTTTCCTGCATGTCCCAGTAAACTCTAACTTTGCCTTGATCTCTTGTGGCTACAGGGGTGCACCTGTGCCAGGGTGTGAAGACCCCTCTGAGCTATGCTCACATACTGAAATCCCACGTACGCTGAATCCAGGCTAGACAGGAATGTCCATTCTTTCAAAACCTATGCTTATGTCCAGCATATTCCCAGGATATCTGTATTCAGCCTCTGTGTTTTGTTTTGTGGGTTTTTTAAGAGATCATCACTCTCATTTGTCTTCAACAACCATCAGTATAACCTCAGACAAGCAAACTGGGAAGGATGCTAATTACCATGATACATGTTGTTGAGCCTTTGTTTGCCAAGAGACATGAAAGGTGGGTCGCATTTGTATTTCAAGTGCTAACAACCTGTTATCTCTATCTATACAGACCAAAATAAAAAAAAGGAAAAAAACAGAAAAAAAAAAAAAAAACAGAAAACCCCCCCCCACCATCTAGGGATGCACACATCGATAGCGCCTGAGATCCAATTAGCTGCCACAAAGGCTCAGGACATGCAGAGGCAAATGAAAGCCGGGAGATAAGCCACCCTCCTTGTAGGAACTAATGACCGCTGTGTGATTACAGATTAGGCGGAACAGTGACATTGGGCACAGGCTCCTCCACAGATGCCGGGAGCTGGGAGAAGGGACGCCAGCAGTTAGCTCACGGAGATGAAGGACTTGGCCGTTTGCCCGCTGAGCCATTTGTTGCAGCCGTCCCATGGGATCAACCTTTGCTTCAATTATTTACAATACTCATTTACTTCGTTTAAAGGTGAACGAGAGAGCTTTCAAATTGGAGAGAGCACTACTAAAATCTCAGAGGAGGAGCGATAGCAAAGGCAAACCATCCCCTACGCTCCCGCTGAGGTAAGAGAAGATGAATGAGCTCCACAAACCACGCACGGGTGGGCTATCTGCAAACCCATTCATCCACATCACTTAAATTCATTTCCTCTTAAATTGATGACTTTACTAGGACAATATAAGCCAAAATACAAATTTTGTCCACTGCTGTAAGGTAAATACATCTCCACAAAAGTCAAAACAATGACACCCTAACTCGATCAGGCCTCTGGTGGCACCCAACCCCTGCTGGGGGCCATGGGAAGGGCACGTAAGCTCCCCAGGGGCACTCACAGGCAGTGGCATTGCCACCTCTGGTGGCAGACCTGGTCTGCTGAGCACTGCTGGGAGCTCCGTGGGCACACGGTACCAGGGAGGGTAAGCTGTAAAGCAAGTGAGGGAGAGGGCTGGTGAAATCATGTTTGCAGAGGAAGAAATGTTCCCGACTGATTAGAACAAGGGGAAAACATGTCTGCTGATAAGCCATCTTTGCCTGTGCTGGAACTAAAAGACCCATTAAAAACCAAACCAGCCCACTGAAGGGTTAAAATCTGCTACTCTGCCTGGAGAACCCTGTCTGGAAAGAGGGAGTACAGATTGAAGAAGCTGTGTCTTCCTAGATCCAGGGAATGTTAATCCTCAGGTGAGACTTGCACACAGCCTGCTTCCTCATTCCTGAGATATGCTTTCCCTGAAATGACCTCATTTTAAATAAATAATGCTGGGAGGAGAACTGCCATCATCCCAGGAGGGGACAGCCCAGCCGGTGCAGTCAGGCTCACTACGGCAAGATTTCCACCTACCGCGGGGTGATCTCTGCTCAGCCTGAGTGCAAGAAGTGCAAAATGCACCCGGAGAGAGGGCAGCGTGTGTTGTAGATCCAGGGAAGAGACCGAGTGCTTTGGAGGAACACCTGGCTACTGCGCACAAACTCAGCCAGACCGCTGGAAGAGCTGCCTGGCTCTGTTTCGTAGAAAATGGAACAGGATCTCAATATCCTCCTGGCTGGCCTGAGAAGGTAGTTATTTCCTTACCTACACTTTCTTCCTTGAAAATATGCTCTTTTCTTCCAATCGCATTGACGTGTACTTGCAAGAATCATGGGTTATGCTAAATGCCAGCTCCTCAGAGAGCAGAAATCTGCCCAGCTCCACTAGCATCACTGGAGTTGCTCCCGTTTCTAGGCACGCGGCATTGTCACATGGCGTCTCCAGTGGCTCTAAACCATGCCTCTGTTGGGTACATGCACGCTTGTAAGCCATTCCCTCTCCAAAACAACATCTTTGGCACCACGGGAGTTCTCATCTTCAGCAACGGGAATTACTGGTTTTAATCCTCAGGTAGGCTTTCAGTGGAGATGGTATAAACTGGTGAATAAAATGTTTTGGAAAGCTAGTAGGTAACAAAAGCCCCAGAAGTGAATAACTGCTATTAAATGCCTCCTTGTTTTAATGAAGCAAACAATTGCAGCTCTTCACTGCACTTCCTCGAAAACAGATTTTCCTGTGAATGGAATGATTTGGTACTCAGTCCCTGCAAATGAATAAACTCCAAGGAGATTGCTTCCCATAATAACAGAAAACAAGCAAATAAACAAACTGCCAGTCACGCTTATACAGCGCAAAATGCTGTTTCCAACAGCCTCTCTCACTCCCAATAATGCCAGAAAAAAGCCACATTTCTCACTGGAAGTCACGCAGGTTGAATGGAGAGGGAAACACGGTTGTTTCCCCTTATGTTAAAGGGAGATAACTGACAGCACCTTCACTGAGCGAGGTGCTGGAGCACTGCAGTATTTCCATACCGAACAGAATTATAGATGCTGGTTTTTTTCCCATAAAAAGTGGCATTTGCCAAACGAATAGCAGACACCCTGCTAAATGGCAGTGAAGCCAGATGAAAGGAGAAACCAGCGATCTTGAAGAAACGCTCACCTCAAACTGCTGCTACCTGGGGAGCCCTCCTATATCCCAGACCGTGATACGTGCACATCCCCGCTGCCAAACCTGGCTGCAAATTGGCAAGAGGGTTGGCTCCCCTCCCAGACCCCGCTGGGTGAGCCGTGAAGGACAGCATCAGCACCGCCAGGCTGCGACAGATGCGCTCTTCAAACCACCCGGGGCACCTGCCAACTGCTTCCGTACTTTTGTAAAGGTGCCACCCAGGCTGTGTATCTAGATACCAGTGGCGATCCACTCCCCATCAACAGTGGGGTCAGGAGAGACCAAGAGTGACAGCTCCGCAGCTGCCTGGTGGTCTTGAATGAACGGAGAGGACACTCAGGGCTGCCAACTGGGAAAGTGAACAAAAGCCAGCATTAAAAATGCACATACTGTTCATATGAGCAGCCAGGGACCCAACAGAGGTTATGGTCTCACCCTACCTAACCCCACAAACCCCAACATATTAGTAAGCATTTGGAGATCATGTACTACATGTAGCTGGACTACCGGTAAGCAGAGTCCCCAGTGAAAGGAGATGCCCATGTCGTGACAGAGATGAGTCTCATCCCAAGTCCAAAGGAGCTGCTGTTTAGGAAAAAGGAATAAAATGTGCAGAATTGGTCCCCCTCAGCCTGCCTCCCTCCCAAGAACTGAACAAGGTCAGATCTAGAAGTATATAGAGACTGTCTACAGTAATCCAGACTCAATCAAATCACTGCTGGCCACATCGCCATCTCCTCCAGACAGCAATCACTTTTAATCAGTTCTAAGCACAAACTGCACCTTCATCAGGATCCTTAAAGGACTGGATTATCCTCCAGTGGATAATTTCACCTTCACTTAACCGACTGCCAGTCACCTAGAGGTCACCCACACGCTTGTAAAGGTGAGTTTAGACCATCTCCAAACAACTCTGGTTTGCCTCTGAGCTCAAACTACAGTAACATTAGCTGGGCTCAAACATTCAGCTGGGGTCCAAATACCAGAACAGACATTTAGGAACAAAGATGAGAGGTCACACTACAAGCCTGGAAACCATATTGTGGAAAGCAGGAGATCTGTGGAAGGATGGAGGAAATGGAGATGGACATGGTCTGAGGGCAACACTTCAACGGACAGAGGAAACAGTCATTTGTATATCCAACACAAGCTGTATAAAGGCTGAGCTGTATCATTATCTCCACACTGCTGAATTGATAACCACGTTTTCAGAAATCTGAAAATTTGAAAAGATTTCAGAGAAGACGTACAAGAAAAAGCCAATCACCGAGAAGCGTGTTTTACTGACTAACACTCTCGGATAAACTAAATAAAGTGACAAGGTTAGAAAGCAGCCTAATTGCCTTCTTCTGGTACCTACGCAGAGAAGCAATTCTCAACAGCAGACAGCACTTTAATCTACCCGAAAAGCACATAACGAGGGTTAATGGTCAGAAGTTTAAGCTAGACAAATACAAGACAGAAACAAGGCATAATTTTAACTGTGAAGAAAAAAAATCCTTTGAACAAATTATTGCGAAATGAGGTGCAGTCAATGATGTCTTTAAATCAAGGCTCAGGAATGTTGCAAAGTTATAACTCAGATGTGATTAGCTTGATGACAAGAATACTGATTGACATGCTAGGGACCAGAGCTGGCTTTAACTGTTTCATCTGGTCTTGAAATTTATAAATCTTTCCAGAAGGCTGCAAGGTTTTCCAAGCACACGGACTTTGTTATTCATGGCAGATTACATCACCTATGCCCTACACCTTGAACTCTGCCTCAAATTCATCCTGAAAAAAAATTAACATAAAATATATCAGGCTCAGGCACTGCTCCTTTTAAACTGGCACTGGTGATTTTGGGGCACAAAAATCACAGCCCAAGTTCTCTGAACGAGCTCCCTGTCTGCCAAATCCACGCATCCTTGCCCATGTCAACACTCAGATGTGCTGGCCCCACTGCGGCACGGGCTGCTGCTGACTGTGACAGAGCTGGGGTCCCCTGGAAAATGTCATCCCAGTTACCCGCTGCTCCACAGCCACCATCCACACACAGGCTCAGCTGCCCTGCGGCACATTCACGACATTCATCTGATGAGGCTCTTTTACCTGGCTTCACACCGTGCTGTGCGAGAGCTGCCTGCAGCCAGCGCCCAGGGTCGTGGGCTTGGAGAGGCCAAGCCCGAGGAGCCGCAGGGAGCAGCTCCCACCTGTGCTGCCTTCACACGCCCGAGGACAGGCTGAGAGAGTTGGGGTTGTTCAGCCTGGAGAAGAGAAGGCTCCGGGGAGACCTTAGAGCAGCTTCCAGTGCTGAAAGGGGGCTACAGGAGAGATGGGGGGGCTCTGGGTCAGGGGGTGGAGGGGTAGGACGAGGGGGAATGGCTTTAAGCTGAAAGGGGGATTTAGATGAGATATTGGGAGGAAGTTTTCTCCTGTGCGGGGGGTGAGGCAGTGGCCCCAGTTGCCCAGAGAAGCTGTGGATGCCCCATCCCCGGAGGGGTTCAAGGCCAGGCTGGATGAGGCTTTGGGCAACCTGGGGGTAGAACTCGATGATCTTTAAGGTGTCTTCCAACCCAAATCACTCACTGATTCTATAATTCTGTAACCCCCTTGGTGCAGGCACACATATTATTCCCTCTGACAAAGTCAGGACCCCTAGATAAGCAGCAAAAAGTTCCTTCAATCTACCTTTCAGTAATCAATGCCATACGATTGCTTTGTCCCCTCAAACAGTTCCTTAATTTTGTCAGCAGTGACACCGCCTCTGCCCTTACCTGTCCTCCCAGACCCTTCCCTGAGACATTGCAGCCCTGGCTTGGCAGCCTGCAGCATCGCCAGACCCACCTCCAGCCTATACCCAATGAATCCCTGTAAACTCAGGGGATCTGCCTTGAATCCCATCCACACACCCAGGGCTGTGCTGGACACCAGGCACAGCAGCAAAGGCTGCTCATGGCCACTGACACGGTGCTGTTTGCTGCTGTCACTCGCTATCGGTGCTTTAGTTTTGCAGAATCTTTCTTCCAGAGAAGGACCCCCATGCAGAATCCCATTAGCTTTTGATTTGAAAAACTTCCATCCCCTAGACCGCGCCCATTTCAGAGAACATTGCCCCGTGGTTAGCTGCAGTGATGCTCCCTGCCACTCACCACCCAAAACACAGCAAAAGCTCACGTTCACCCAGATGGGACCGTGACATGCTTTCATCCTTATTTCAAAACTTATTACAGGCAGACCTGGATCAATAGCAATAAATCTCCTGTGGGATTCAGAGATGTTTGGTGCTGGGATCACAATTTTCCTTACACGATCCTATGGGCCAAAAACAACAGCAGAGGCCCCTGATGTTGCTGCAGTGAAAATAAAACATATACACACAGAGTGCAAAGTGCAGGTTTTTGTGCCTTGGAAAGTTTTTTTAAGGTACAGAAAGGCTGTGAGGAGTTCATGACAACGGTTATAAATGCCGGAAAAGGCAGTTTTAGAGAGAATGAAAATGTGTCTGAGCCTTGTTCTGTTGTTTATTCATTATCCACTGTTATAATTTTCCTTTAGTACTTTCTCTTCTTTCTGTCCAGGGAATTCCAAAGCCCCTGTCTGTCCAGGATGACAAACTGCACACCCTATATATTAAACAGCAAAGAGGATACTTTTTGAAAAACCTGTAGGTAACAAAACTCCCCCCAAACCCCAAACTAAGCCAGCAGTGTTAAAGAAACGGCAGGCTGGGATTAGTCTGCATGGGTCACCGATCCGAAGGAGCAGCCTTGCACTTGCACCACTGACAGCTTTTGGGTGCTTTGAGAAGTCACACAGCACTCGCACGGGGGTTTGTATAATGCTCCAGCTACCGAAGCCAGCACCTACAGTTGAGAATTTTGGCTTTAATTAAAAAGAGTTTATAATAAACATTGAGGCCTCGAGGTTTATGCCAGAAGTTTGAGAATATTAAAAAGCAAAAGGCAACCCTCCCCTCCCTGCAACTTAGTAAGAAGAGAGCTGTATTTTCCACTCGCCTCATCACCGATGGCGTCTTGCAT
This sequence comes from Pterocles orientalis, assembly GCA_011057875.1. Taxonomy (NCBI): domain Eukaryota; kingdom Metazoa; phylum Chordata; class Aves; order Pterocliformes; family Pteroclidae; genus Pterocles; species Pterocles orientalis. The sequence continues at coordinate 1,408,768 of WKFP01014790.1, read as the reverse complement.
GACTCCACACGCTGAATGCTGGCAGCTTCTCAACTCTGGCAAAGCTCTGGCACAGCTCCACGGGCTGATGATACGGCTATTTAACAGGTGCTGTAGCTGTTTAGACCATTTATACTAGTTCAGAATCTGGATACACAGTGCCTTCACCTGAGCATCAGCCTGCACTTGTAACAACCACTAAAGACCATTTCCTTCCACGAAACACCTGTGATTTTTTTTCCCAATCAGGTCCTGTTGAAATCTCCTTTCTCTACAGAGCATGCCCACTTTCACAAGAGCAGCAACCACACCCTCGCTGCTGTGATCAGCAGCCAGCTCTCCGGTGGGCACATCATGGAGACAAACAGTTAGGTACAGAGAATCTAATCTTGGAAACAGAGCTGAACCCATGCAAATTAGAAGCAATTAATTCAGGTTTTGCTTAAAGCAGCTTTGCAGATGACAATGTCCCCCAGCATACATGGAGTAATTGAGTCCTGGCATCCTTCACCGAGGACTGAAACAAGTTTCAATTCCTAAAGCCAGGGCACTCAACGCTTTCTACCACATCAACAGGACAACAGAAATGCTCAGACTAACCAGCCAGGGCTGAACGTCCTCCCACCAAGCCAGCTCGTGCAGACACATAGGGGGAAAAAAAAATCAATTAACAAATTAGAAAGAAATAGTGGAAAACTGTGGCAGCTAGGTATTCAGTGGGTGACTGTGCCACCAAAACTATGTGAGTTCCTGAAACAACCAATGTAAATGTTAATAATGGAAAAGATACACCAAAAGTTTGATGAAAAAAAGAGTTCCTTTGCAGGATTGATTCAAACAAAATTAACAGAGAATTTGTATTATCCATTTATGCCATATCAAAACAACACATATCCCTCCTGTTTGTTCCTCAGCTGCATTAGAAAACTTTTTAGTTTAAGTCTGTAAAACTGTAGCTCCCATCACCAAACGGGAGGCTGACAGCATCCAGAAACATGCTGCCTACTGCTCTGCTACCAGGCAGTTCAGAGAAAAGCACCAAATCTAAATAAAGTCTGTAGGCACAATTAGTGAAGCATTAGAAATACACTTCGCCCCTGCTTTTTGAGGGGTTTTGAAATAGTTTTGACTAATTGTATTTTCTTGGATTTGGGGAAAAGAAAGACAAGAGAGAATCAACAGGATAACTGCAGTTCTGGTTATTTCTGACAGATTTACAACCGTTTCCAAATTGCATTAAATAGTCTGAATTTAGGACAGGAAACTTCTCATTATCTTTCACAAATCTAATTAACTAAATGAATATGCTCCAAGCAACAGCAAATTCCCCACGTGCACTTTTAAGTAAAGGGATTCTCTTCCGTGTGAAACTGCAAGCCAGCATCAGGCATCCTCTCCCACACCGGCAAAGTGGTTGCCAAAAGGGACAGTTCAAACCTGCAAAGAACACGTGGGGTTATAAAAATAGAACCCCATTTAGAAATACAGTGGCTGGGAGCCTCAGGGTATCATTTTTATTTGCCGATGACACCAAGCTGTGTGGTGTGGTGACACGCTGGAGGGAAGGGATCCATCCAGAGGGACCTGGACAGGCTGGAGAGGTGGGACTGTGCCAACCTCATGGAGTTCAACAAGGGCAAGGGCAAGGTCCTGCACGTGGGTCGGGGCAACCCCAAGCACAGACACAGGCTGGGAGGAGAATGGATTGAGAGCAGCCCTGAGGAGAAGGACTTGGGGGTGTTGGGTGATGAGGAGAAGTTGAACATGACCCAGCAATGTGCGCTGGCTGCTCAGAAACCAACCGTGTCCTGGGGGCATCCCCAGCAGCGGGACCAGCAGGGTGAGGGAGGGGATTCTCCCCCTCTGCTCTGGTGAGACCCCCCTGCAGGGCTGCATCCAGCTCTGGGGTCCTCAGCACAGGAAGGACATGGAGCTGTTGGAGCGGGGCCAGAGGAGCCACGGAGATGGTCCGAGGCTGGAGCAGCTCCTGTCCAAGAACAAACTGAGAGACTTGGGGTTCTTCTTAACATGACAAGATTGGAAATAAGAAAGAAATGTTTTTATGGTGAGGGTGGTGAGGCAGTGGCCCAGGTTGCCCAGAGAAGCTGTGGATGCCCCGTCCCTGGAGGGGTTCAAGGCCAGGCTGGATGAGGCTTTGGGCAACCTGGGCTGGTGGGAGGTGTCCCTGCAGACAGATTTTTGTCCACAGCAGACCAGCTGTCTGAGCAGTCGAGTAACAAGGGCAACAAGACTGGGACATGGGATTAGAAACTGTCACTCAAACAGATGGAAAACTCAGATCAGCCCCAGACCAGTGCTCACAGCAGCTACTGGCAGCAGAGACAGTTTTTTGCGGCGTGTCACCCACCCCACTACACACCAATAAAAGAAAGTTACTGCAGCAAGAGACAAATTGCGATTTGCTTTAAAAAATAATAATAATTTCTACAGAACCACCTCTGTTTTGAGCTGATACAGAATTTATGGAGGGGAAGATATGCCACCCTTGAAATTACTCTGGCCCTGTAGTTTTTAACTGTCAGAGACAATTTCTTTGAAATCTAATTCATAATTTGCAGGCTTCATTAAGCTTTTGTAAGTAATTTTAAACTTAAATCACCATTAGCAGATCCATCATTTATTGATAGAAACATTAGAGCTCTAATGGAGCGTGACTTGTGATGGAACAAGACAGGAAGGGATGGGGGGGGGGAATGTGCTCCCTTCTGCCACAAAGGACCATTTTGCCAGGAAAAAATAATCAGGGAAAAAAATAAGTTTTTCTTTTCCCTTGCCACCTAACAGGCAATTTAAGAAGAGGTTTTGAAGTTGTTAAAATTATCTTCTAAAAGTTGAGTAAGAAGACAAAAGCTAAACTTTCCAAGAACAAGTAATAAGTTTTCTGTTTTCTTCCTATTTACAGAGATCTCATAAGAACGGAGTCCAGCAAAACTTCATCCTCTGAGAGAGGAGGGAACAAACAAAGAGCGTGCCAAGGCAAGGGAAATACAACAGAGAAGCCCACAAATCTGTTCTCAGTGCAGCCCCTCACCATGCTGAATCCTGTGATTCCGGCCCAGGACATGTTGAAACCATAGAAAGATGATGATTATTTTTTGATTGATATTTAAGGATTTGGTATATAGTTGTTCCAAATTTTACCAAGCAGAGAGTTTTCAAACAAGTGGCATTCAAGTATACTTCTTAGAGTCCCCTACAGATCTGATCCTACCACGAATAATCTTCTCTGTTCTTTGTCACCATCTCCCTTCAGTGCGACGTGCCAGACAGTAAGGAATATATCTCTTTTTAATTGCAGATAGCAGTTTTACTTACTGTACCTTATTTCTCATACCATCATTCCCCTCATCCAGCAATTGCGATTTCTGCCCACCCACTCTGAACAGCTGGGATAAAAAATACATTTCATGTATTAAGTGGCTTCAACACAAAGAAAACACAACTCCTAATGTGGTGCAAAGCACTGGTGACACGGAAAGGTGGGTGACAAGTCCCTGCACCTTCTTACCCACGGCAGAGCGAGGCTGAGCCACAGCACGAGTTAACCCTGGAAAGCCTGGGAGTGGCAAAGAAACCTCCACTGCAATCAGACATGAGTGTGCTGCAATTTGCAAGGTGACTGACACTGCCCACAAGAATGGATGAGAAAAAGAAAGATGAAAAAGAATCACAACTCCCTGCAGTGCTGGCCCTAGGCAGCAGCATAAAAAATTAGGAATATTTGGTACATCTTAGAGGATAAAGGTTGCTCTGCCTGGGAGAAGCTCTCTGACTTCGGTGAGGTTATTTCTAAGTTGACTCGAACAAGATTTTACCTATTTTAGAAGCACCACCCTCATCACTTCGAGCTGTGGGGCTATTTCTGTGACTTTCTCATTTGTTTTTTATATATACATAATGAATAAAAATATATGAGAATATTCAATAAGCAGAATGTTATGCATTTTAAATAAACCTGCTACTTCTTTTTTTAGATCTAAATTAAATGCAAAGCAAGCACATCTCAAATGCTTGTGGCTAAATTTACCATCGCAAACTTAATGGGTGTGCTGATGGAACATTTACATGCACCTGCTTTGGCCATAAGAGAGAGAATTTGCACATTCAATACATCCAGCTTTACCTCCAACTTCTCCTCTGCAATATGATTACCTGCTAAATATGTACCAATGAAAGAATAAATGGGAAAAACTGGCAAGGTTCAAAGCTTGGACTCTTTTTTTTTTAAAAAAAAAAAAATTCAGACAGTGTCACGGCCACCACATAAGAGCGGAGATTTATAAAGTTTTGCCATTCGCAGTTCAGTTCTGTTCCCACAAATGCCATTATGAAGTTTTCAGCCTAGTAATAAAAAAAGCTGTTAATGTGAATTCTCCATGTTAATCAATTCAATATGGGGATTGTGATGCGAACACTACTTTACATTGCTGCCTTCGTAATTTCTCATTCTTCCAACATACAAAATAAACAAAGGGGTTTTGGATTCTATATAGATTCATTTTTATCTCAAAGTGAAAGCTACGCAAGATTTGCGGCTTCAGAGTCATAGTTGGCGATAAGCTTCTCCTTCCTTTCTCCTCCCAAAGTATATAAAGAGACTTGAACAAAATTAATTGCAGTATTCAGCCTTCATGAATTTCTATGCTTGTGTAATTAATTTTCTTGCAGATAGCAAAGCAAAAGGAGGTTCTCTTGCTGCCAGGGTTACGGGATTCATGAGCAAGCCTGCTCAGGACTAGCTGGGAATAAGTAAAGAATCTCTCATCGCGCCTTTCACTGGGGGCTAGCTTTTAATCGCATTAAATCACTCGTGCCTTCAGCCTGCATTCCTGAGGATGGAGGGACAGCTGGAAAACAAATGCTGCCAGGAGAATCCTGAGCAGCCACTTCTGCCACAATTAGTGTAATGTTTAGCAATAAATGTTTAGTAATAAACATTACTGCCAGCTTTGGGACCAATCACATCCATATTCATACTCATCTCTGGCAGAGTACAGCTCCTCACTCCATCCCTTCAGCAGCACCTCCAGCCTTCGATCCAGGCATGACGTGGGAAGGGGAACCAGCCTGTGTGTCCTGAGAAAAAAGCAGCAGCATAAAACTTGCCCTTTCCCCCCACCTAATCCTGCTGCAGAGGTCGGAAAAGGGAACTGTCTCTGATAAGGACCATTACGGAGGATCCTGTGGGCGAGGTGAAGCCACAGATCACTGTGGGATGGGTCTAGGTGTTTCTTCTCTTGCTGCAAATCTACACATTCACTTTCAGGTGCCATTCCTACATCTTAAAGAAACAGTTTTATACACAGGAGAAGACCCACCCTGGTACCCTTCCCAAATCTTAAAGCCTCTCCTGTACATCCTGAGACAGCCCACACCTGGGGAGGGATACCGGTACATCCAGCAAGCAAGGAACGTTCCTGACCTTTCCGGGATTTTTGAGCTAGAGGGTGGAAGGACAATTTAATTTCCTACTTTATAAAGTGCAATTCACCCTTCATTCCCCACTCACTTTTATTAAAAACTCCTGAAATGTTTAACTTATTCTCCCATTTCAGCTGGAAATGGAGCACCAGAGGAGCTGCTGGTTCCTGATAAACCGAAGGAGGAGATCCAAACCTATATGCTTATTAATGTGAACGCATCTTTACCCTCCGCACACAACATATTCCAAAGGGAATACGAGAGGCTCAGCATTGTGGTCACAGGAGACAAAAAAAGGAATGTTAAGATTCATTTTTACTCAAGGAATTCTTCAGCTGCAAAGTGTTGCAGGCAGTGTGCTGACCCACGTCCCACCACTGCATGGCTGCTCAGGGTCACTCTGCTTCGGAGATGACTTGCAGACATGAGACACCCCCAAATCACTCTTGGCTTAAGCCACATTTTCATTACACAGGATGTAGTTAGCTCTGTTAAATCTCCTTTTCCTTTCGCATTAATCTTTGTCAGATTTCCCCACCACCACCTAAAAGAGCACCTAGAAGTTGCACAAGAACAACTTTTATAACAAGTGCCAAATTCTTGCCTACTTAACTCCACTTGCCTCTCTTCAATCAGAGTACAAGTTGTCTGCGTGGAACCTAAAATTCCCACCGGCTAATTGTTTCAAGGACAGAAGGTGAAGTGATCTGCAGGTCAGAGCTGACACAGGGACATCTCCATGTCCTCTTCTCTTGGAAGGTTGTAGTGCCCAGGGTATTGCAAGCTTTCAGAAATCAGAAAATTAATAGAATTCAAATTATTTAAATTGTGGATTCATGATGTTAAGCTGAACAAGGCAACCAGTGTTTGAGGAGAAAGGGAATAATTGTGTGACTGAGGAAACACGCCCTCATCAGCTTTGTTTCTCAGCCCCCAAACCTGCCACAAAAATCTACATCGAACAGGACTCAACCCTTTTCTGACAAATTAACATCCTCTAGAAAGGTTCCGATGGAAAAAATCTTGAGGAGGAGTTATTTTGGAATCCTTGAATTTAATATGCATTAAAAAAAAAAAGGAGATTAATGAGATGTATCAACTTTAAACATAACAGCTGTGGAACAGATCAGGACTTACTGAGTGACCCTTACAGGCTGTAACTCTGCCCGGCATCCTACTGAGACCAGAAATAAACACACACAGTCTGCGAAATAGCGATGTAAAATATCACGTTGCTCATTTACATTGAAATTGTTTCATAAGGGCGCATGGAAAGGGTTTGTTTGTCCATCTCTAAAGCCAGCTGTTAGCATCTGCCTGCTAACCAGGACATCGCAGGGACCACATACAGGCCAACTCACACCAGGACATGCCACCAGCCTCTCCGCAGTGTCACCCCAGCCTCACGGGAAGACTAGAGCTCTTCCAGGCACACAGCAAACAGGTCTGCTCCAAAGGGGCAGCTACCCCAGCAGAACATCCCTCCAAACGTGTCTGGAAGGGTGGGAGGAAAGCCTCAGATCGTAAAGCGCCTCTGTGTTTCCTAGACCAAGCAGGAAAGCAGCTTTGCATCGCAGAGCCTGATCTGATCTCCTCCAAGAGCTACACGGGAATGGTGACAGTTCCGTGGTGTCTGAGCAGTGTGCCAGGAATTGTCCCTGGATCAGGAGTGATGAGCCCAAGGAATCCAGAACCGACTCCTACGGAATCTGCGTGACCCCACCAAAGACGCGAAACAAAAAGCCACGTTCTCCGTTTTACCACACATAGCACTAGCTGATCCTTACGGGATGAATACAAAAATATAACCAGACCCAACCACAAAATCTGATAAACGAGTGTGTGGAAAAGGAACATTAAATCCTCAAAAAGTCATCTCATTATGGAATGAGGTCTCTCCTGCTGCCCCTTAGCAGTTTGATATCAAGCACATGCCAGAAGTTCAAAGTAAGTATTCAAAAAAAGTAATTTCAAGTAAATGACAGTGAAAGGTTAATTGGAAAAGCTCTCATTGCAACAAGTATCACTGAGAAAAAGCTTTAACTCTCCTTTTGTTTAATCACTGCAAACCTATGGCATGCACCAGTGGGAGCATTTTGTCATTGAGAAGTTCTTGCCGTTATGTGCCCTCAACAAATAATTAGAAAGCAAAAAATGAAGTCAAAGAGTTGGTGGACACACAAATTTCAGATGCACTCAATTTCCATAATTTTTGGGAAAACTGGTGACTAGCTGCAGCAGATACCCTAATGAGGGGAAAAAGGGAGTGTACCAGATGGACAGATTCTACTCTGGAATACGGAGTGCCCTGCCCGTCAGCACTCGGGCTGGTTTTTTTGCCAGTGCAGTGGTTGGAAGTACTGGGTAAGAAATGGCAACACCACACAAGACAAGAGAGGACTCTGTCCCACCAGAGGACAGTGAGAAACTCTTGAACACTGGAAGAGAGCAAACCCCACTCCTGTATTCAGGGAGATCCAAGAACTACAGGCCTGCCATCCTCACCTCAATCCCTGGGAGGGTGATGGAGCAACTAACCCTGGAAACCATTTCCAACCAAATGAAGGAGATAATGATGATTGGGAGCAGTCAGAATGGATTTAGGAAGGGGAAAATCATGCTTAACCGACATGATGGCTTTCCACACTGTAACCGTGGATGAGGGGAGAGAAGGGGATGCGGTTTGCCTTGCCTTTAGTATGGCTTTTGACACATGTAGCTCTGCAGAGAAAGACTTTGGGGTCTTGGTGGACATTACGTTGACCAAGAGCCAGCAATGCGTTCTTGTATCAAAGGCGGCCAACAGTATCCTGGTCTGCTTTACGAGGAGCACAGCTAGCATGTCACAGGACGTGATCCTTCCTCTCTACTCAGCACTAGTGAGGCCACATCTGTGTCCAGTTCTGGGCTCCTCAGTACAAGAAAGAAATGGACTTACTGGGGCGAGTCCCGCACTGGGCTATAGGGATGAACTGACTGGAGCATCCTTAATACAACGAGAGACTGAGAGATGGGACTGGTTCAGCCTTGGAGAAAAGAAGATTCAGAGGGGTTCTTATCAATGATGGGAAGGAATGAAGAGGAGGGAGTCAGACTCTTCTCAGTAGAACGCACTGAGATTACAAGAGGCAACGGGCACAAATGGAGAAGCAGGACATTCAATCTGAACACAAGGAAACACTTTTTCACTGTGAGGGCGGTTAAACACTGCAGCAGGTTGCACAGAGGAACTGTGGAGTCTCCAGCTGTGGGAGCATTCAAAACCCGCCTGGCCACGGTCCTGGGCAGCCTGCTCTGGTTGGCCCTGCTTGAGGAGGGGGCTGGACTACCTGATCTCAAGGGGTTCCTTCTGACCCAAACAGTTCTCTGATTCTCGACCATAAGCTGGACTGTCATTGAGAACACGGATGGCAAAGATAAGCTACCACAGGAGAAATTAGGAAACTAATATCCATAGGTATCTAGATGTCATTAATTTCACTTCTTTTGGAAATGCACAATTTTTCTGGAGCCAGAGTTCAACCAATTTCTTAGCAGGCAGCACCATCCCACACATTCTGCATTGCAAGACCAAGACACGATGCTAGAGAACCAAACCCTCCGGTTATTTAGATCACCATGTGGGGAAGTGGGAAGGAGATTTCAAAAATCCTAAAATTAAGGATAATAGCTTGGCTCCACGGAGGACAAAACTGACTTCACTGGGGCCAGGATCTTACCATCCACAAAGTGGCAGCTTCTGTATTCCTTCTGTGCTGACACTTGGTATTGTATCATGTAACTAAACCTTTAAACGACTTGAAATGAATATGGCAAAGCTATGATACCCAGCAGCTGAGAGCCATTCCAGGGTTCTAGTCTTACTCATCTAATCTTCTCTCACGAGTGCTCTTATACGACAACCAGCGCTCACATGAATAGGGCTGAATGAGAGAAAACTTCGATGGGCAATCAGAAAAGCAATCCTCATTGCTCAGTGCTCTTCTGTGATAACAACCGTCATGAAAGAGCTGCCTCTGCCATTTGTATGAAAATCAGGGTCAAAGGCAGCACGAGCCAGGTTTCCACTGAGAACAACCGGCTACGGGAAGCCACACTTGGCCACTGAATGGCCACCAGTGGTGGTGGCAGCAGCAAGGGCACCCCACTGACATTTACTTGAATACCAGTCCAACCTCAACACACTCAAGGTATGCAACACATTCTCCTGCTTTCTTCATAGTCCCCAAAAGAAAATAAATTTCTTTCCCCCCCCCCAGCTGCCTGACCTTGAAAGAAACATTGCTTCTCTTTGTTTGAATGCATTCAGCTGCTTTTCTGCCAACCACAATGTATTCCCTATTCAGAGAGAAAAAGGTGGACCTGAAAGAAATCTGCAGGATGTTTTCTTGTGCGTGCGTGTTGTATAGAGAGCAACGTTGATTCTCTTAAATATCCCTTCAACAATTTTCATTAATTCAAATCTTATTGCAACTCCTTTGGTCCTGAATTTTCAAAAGAAAAACTAAATATATTGTGTGATAAAACTAACAAACACCTGGTTTTGAATCAAAATCTTTTTCTCTTATGCACATCATGACTTTCCACTTCCGTTATTCTCTACAGAAACACTGTTTAGTGGTTTTCTTCAATATCTTCAAATGATCTTTTGTACCTTCAAATTTGTTTCATTTACATGATTTACCATTTTTAAACATGCAATTCAGTTTGCACTTCAATATGCCTCTCAAGGTGACCTCTGAAAAGGTTTCCTAAATGCTGAGGTTAGGACTTTGTCAAGAGAGGCCGCATCAGCGCAGCTGAAGATGATGACATGTATTGTTCTGCCTTCCTGGGGTTCAGGGGGGTAACGTGCAGATGGCAAAAACGTCTGGCAGAGCAACAACATCCTTGGCTTATGGCAGTGAAGTGCAAAATGGAGCAGGCAAGAAAATCAAAACATGTATGGTTGTATAATAATTCAATAACCTATCACAGAAAGAACTCATTAAGCAATTGTATCAAAGACAGCAGCAGGAGGGGGTGTGTAAGTAGATGAAAAGGTTTCAAGAAGAAATAATTGAACTTATACAAGAATTCTCTGTTCTCAAGGATCCCTCCCCTGCAATTTAAAAGCATAGAAGGGGGTACACAAAATAACTGCTGCACAACAAAGTGAATTTAGATGGTGCCATGGTTAAAACAATCTCTGCACATGCCTCATTCACTGCTATGTCAGGACGCTGTAGCAAAATTGTGTTACACTACCATCACCCAAACTATCAGAGGCACAGAAGTTTCCCGTAGGAAATGTGTGCACTCAGAAATTGTAAAATAGGGTTCCCTCTCTACTTCCTATTCAGATATATCCCTTTGCACAAAATCTACTGAGCTGGAAAACAGAGAAGTAATTCCCATTGTCAAGTCAATCACTGATTTTGGTGCTCATTTGTAACAAGATTCAGGGAGTCCAAGATCTAAAACAATTAGATATAATTAGTCTGTATTAAAGATTATTACAGATATAGCTGGCTCCTGTTTTACTGCCATGGACAGTAAACCAGCAAGCAGGTATGGATGACCATTGATTGGTAATCACCATTGGTGATGTTGGTTTTGTAAGTTCAGGAATATATTTGAAAAGATACAACAGCTGGTGTCCAGAACACTTGCTGAACCTCCTTCCTACCCCTGAACTTCACAGCAAGGATCCAAGCCACAGTTACCAGCCGGAAAGACCACACCGCCTTGCAGGGCAGGGGTATTTCCAAGGAGAAGCTAGGCTAAGCAGTGGATGCCTTGTACCTACCGTGGAGTTTGGGGAACAGAAAGCACCTCAACGTGAGTTGTGGCCTCAAAGTCAACACACTCCGCTCTAAGAGAGCCCAGCAGTAGTAATGGTTTACAGCTGCTGATGGACAGACAGATCTGCCTTTCCTCCTTTCAGCTAGCAGACATTCTGTGTATACCATTGCCGAGGAAGAAAAAAGGAAGGAGGTGAAAGAAGTTCAGTTGCAAATTATAGCTAATAAAGTGCTCTACCCACCATGTTATTCTTCAATTGCCGCTGACAAATCCAAGACAAGGACTGTAGGCTATTGGCCTGCTTACAGTCTGACAACATCTCCCTTCTCTTTTTGTATGTGTAAAACGTTAAACATTTAGTGTACTGTCGTTCTCTAATGTTGGCTGAAATACATTGTGACACATCAAAAATGTTCACAGAATGAATAAAAAATGGGCTGTCTGTTTCAATATATCCCTCAGCCATTCCTCTGCATTTGATGCTGCCTGTATTTAAACGTCTAAAGCTGCCTTAATTATTTATCACCTTTCTAAAACATTCTTTTCTTTTTCTGCTATTCTTCCCTTTTTCAAATAAAGTTGTATAAAATGTGTACTAGTAGTTAGAACAGATGCAAAACTGGGTGTCAGTCACCAGCTACAACTAGTGCTGGTCAGGTGGATGGAAACCAGTGCTGTTATAGAACAGAGTCACAGAATCCCAGACTAGTTTGGGCTGGAAGGGACCTTAAAGCCCATCCAGTCCCACCCCCTGCCATGGGCAGGGACACCTCCCACTAGCCCAGGTTGCCCAAAGCCTCATCCAGCCTGGCCTTGAACCCCTCCAGGGATGGGGCATCCACAGCTTCTCTGGGCAACCTGGGCCACTGCCTCACCTCCCGCACAGGAAAACATTTCTTCCTAACATCTCGTCTCAATCTGCCCTCTTTCAGCTTAAAACTGTTGAGTTCTGTCACCAGCATGCATCCAGTTCCTGAAATGGCAAGATGTTGAAATGGCTTCTCATCTGATGACACCAGTCACATAAAAACTCCTGTGGAGCAGCAAGGTCCCATTCCATTCATCCAGACACAGGAACACCAAGTATTTCCCAGGACACTCTGCACTTTCGAGATTTAGCCTTCACCATCACTTCTCCCAGCCAGGAAAAGTGGAGCTGAACTCATTCCTCATCACTTGGACCATCCTTTAAGATGCCTGGACATAAAGAGTGCAGCTGTGCCACGCATTTCATAACCACCATTACCCTATTCTTCTCCCTCAGAGAGGCCAGCTTGAATACCTGCACCACTCATCTCTCGTCTGCTGCAAAATCTGAAACTGGAGACGCAGGCATGGGTAACAAATCACCGTAAAAGTACTCCCACGACAAAGATATGCTCTGACGTGCTCCTGAGATTATAAATTAACCTCTAACTAGGGACTACAAACCAGCATGAAGGAAGCCCAGAGACATCTCTTTCTGTTTGATATGTTTCTGTCTAACTGATACATTGACAAATATTTATCAGGAGACCCTCAGATGAATTTAGTGATATCAGGAAATAAAAGAGTGTCAGCAAATAAAAGAGAGATGTGGCTGACTTTAAGCCAGGCGTTACAGCAGCGGTAGCTGTGTTTGATTCACCTCCTTGCACCTGGGAGTTCAGCTCCCAGGCAGCCAGCTTGGGCGCTGGAACTGGCTTTCTCCTAAGAAGCACTACTGCAAACTGCGCAGCAGGACAATATGAGAACTATTGTACTCACTGCAACATGAACAAAAATCCATACTGACGGGGATAAGCCATCTCCATTCATCTTCATTTCTGAACACAGCCAAAATAGAAAAATACACGGCACAAAGAGCTGGCAGGCTGCTGCGTTATCTGATCGTTACAAAGAATATTTGTGTTAGGCATGAAGCTTAATTTAGGAAAGTTTGATTTTCCTTTCCCCACACCCATTCCCCTGCTAATACTTTATTCAAGGAATCAATTAGGTCTCGATCAACCATTGATCAGGAGTTCCCAGTGGGGAGCCCTAATGCATTTTACCTGCAGTTATCGTTCCTAAATAGCACCTATTTCTGAGCATGCACTTAATTCTTTCCATCATTACTTTGCTACCCTTCAAAAAGCCTGTTAATAGCATTTTGGAGGTGCACTTTGAATGAAATCCTCCTTTGACAAATGAATTAGTGAAACTACCGGGATTTCCTTTTCCTTTTTCAGCCACACAGGCAAGTAAATTCCATCCCCCTCATCTCTCCCTGGCTTAAAAAAAGGTTAAAGTGACGTGTTGGAGTTCAAGACACGAGAAGGAAAGCTGTTCAGAACAAACAGAAGAAGATAACCAATAATGCTTTAAAGCAAACCATTCATTAGTTTTCACTGAATTCCCTACGGGGTGAAAGATGTGATGCATCCTCACAATCTCCAGAATTTTTCACTGGCACTAGCATCTCCCTAGCAGGATCGCTTTTGAAGAAAAGACACAAAGGTGCATATCAGTTTTGACAAGACCTCAGTATATGATTAAGTCAGTCACATGGATTTGAGCACGCCCTTAAGTTATCTGCTGAATAGGGACAGATTGAAACCTATGCCTGAATGCTTTGCTGAAAAGAAGCCAAAACGAATTGGTTATAATTAAATTCTTTTGATGAAATTTCTGCAACTCCCTATTGTGTGACACCAGTTCTGAAATGCTAATAAACTAGTTAAAATTAAGCTTATTACCAAGTAAAATAAACCACAGAGACATTGCTGGTTTTTCTTGCTTTATATCACCATTTACATAACATTATTTTGCATTAGAGAAATAAAATAGTTGACCAGGGCTAACCCAGCAGCCTCACAGGCACTAATTGCAGAGCATCCCAGTCCAGGAGACGATCTATAGATTTCTCCACACGCGCCTGCAATGCTACCCCTGTTTATCTGAGAAATAGCTTTTAGCGCTGTCAGCACTTGTGCAAAACCCGAACTCCAGCACACTGCCAGAGAGACGCTCCATGCCAGGAACCGCTCGATGTGCGGAGAGCTCTTTTAGAAACAACAAAAAAACTGAGCTCTAGCTGAAAAATAAAGCACGAGCACACAGGCTGCTCAGAAACCATTGCACACACACACCTTGGACTGGCACGCTCCCAAGCATTCACATCAATGCAGCACATCTCCACAGAAATACCACGGAGGGTTAAAAACGGCCTGGGATACAGGGACCCAATATTTCTACCACCACTCAAAAGCTCCAGCAGTAAGAGGTTTTAAAATGAACGGCAATGGGATGGCATAGGCTCAGTCAGATGCTGGAGCAGCAGCACTGGTAGGACAGGCAGGACACCTGGCTGAAGAGCTGGGCAGAGTCACCACCCCGGTGAGTGCAGGACTCTCCAGAGCCTGCTGTTCTCCAGGAGCTTAAGACCATCTGTAAACTGCACACAAATGACCTTGTGCCTTCACTGTAGCCTGCATTTCCCCATCTTCAAAAAGTTTATCATCTTCTCTTTGCGTGCCTTGCACAGCCCTGCGCGCCAGGCTGACTGGGAACACCAGCATGTTGTACCCGAGCAGACATCCTGCGCTGCTGAAGCTCTGCCAAAGACAAGCACGGAAGCGCTCTGGACAGAAGCTCACGAGAACACCAGTTTCTGCAGTACGTCTGAATTAACTTCATGAATCCCAGAATGGTTTGGGTTGGAAGGGACCTTAGAGGTCACCCAGTGCCACCCCCTGCCATGGGCAGGGACACCTCCCACTAGCCCAGGTTGCCCAAAGCCTCATCCAGCCTGGCCATGAACCAGCCTTGCCTTGAGTAATTTCAGTTTGATCATTAACCCCTTCCTCACACTGGCAAGCAGCTCCACAGCACCGGACCATTGCTGTGAGGAACTGCTCATCAATGCAGAAGGTGGAAGAAATTCAGTTTTTCCACTTTGTCTTCAGAACCAAATGTGAAAGAAGTCACGAGGACAGCTGCACTCTAATCACACCCACTGCTTTCCAGTCTGCTGTCTATAATCTGCACGGGACCAGGCAAAACATCAATCAGGAACTACAATAATTTGTGAAGTGTTTTGAGAAACAGACCAAGAAATGCATCAATCTACAGACCGTATATTTTATGAGCTCGCCGTAAAAGCTATAAGGAACTCATTACCATTTACTGGGACACGGAGAACAAAAGCATTCTCACACATCTCATGAAAAGCAAAGGACCCGTTATTTTTCAGTCCTCTACCATCCTCTGGGCCATCTGCAACACAGCTAACCAGGCACGGAGTTCAGGCTGGAATTTTCACTGGGATCCCAAGCAAGTTAATACCCTAATCTTTATTGAAAATTCTGGTCTTAACTTTGAGTTGCCAGTAGCAGTAACTGCTCCCATAATCAAATATCACAGCCAGTGATCCTTCAGTGCTTTTGTTCCTTAAACTGGCTTATGTTACTCCGTTTAACATTTCAAAAATATTTTTTTTTAAATCACATTGTGGTGGTTTAGTTATTTTCTTCCATTTGCAGGCATTAATTAGCAGCACCGCAGTTCTGCCCATAAATCAGAAAAAAAGCAGATATCTGAAAAACAAACCTACTGAAAAAATTCATGTATTGCAGCTGCAAAAAAGTAAATATGGATTTTTTTCCCTGTGCCTCCAGGAGAACCATCACAGTAAAAATAAATACAGATGCTAAAACCAGAAGGATTATACAAGTGAGAACTGGTGTAAGACTATGCATTTTATTAGCATAATTTATATTCTAACAGGGTTCAGTCTGGTGTTGAGAAATATATGGAGTATCCAGCCTCTGACAGGATAGGGCCCTGCTGCTTTCCCTATATCACAATAAAATCCAGGTTAACCCTACCAATACTCCGTGGATCTCTTGTAAATACATACAGAGCCTCACACAGAAATTATCAACTTATAAAAAGATCAAAATAAAACAAAATAAAGCCTGCCCTAGTTCTCCTAATCACACAAACTCTGTTCAATACCCATGTCTCTTCGGCTGATATTTCTGCCCTCAAAAAAATAAAAAGCTACATTTTGGGAACTTGCTTATGAACATGTGCAAACACCAGGAGGAGGTCTCAGGTCCCTCAGGTGCCTGCTTTGCGCCGAGGACAGCCCATGAACCAGTCACTCTGCTGCTTAGGGAAGAGCCAGGACAAAACAGAAGTGCAATAGATTTTTCTAACAACCATCCCGCAGGAACACATCTCCTCATCCTATTCCCACACAGCCCACATAGCTCCTCTGAGGTGCAGGACTCACTTTTTGCCATGTACCTAGCTGGGACAGGTGGAGGGACAGTGAACAAGGCGTGAGCTCAGGCTCTGCCACAGAGCTCCACCCTGCAGCTCCAGGCAGCAGCTCCTATACCATATACTCCTGGGCTTTCTCCAAGCCCCTCTCTACAACATCTCACCACACAGAGCTGCAAAGTCCAGAGCAGCATTTATCTCACGAGATAAAGACAACCAAGAAAAGGGAAGATGATGTTCTAGGGCACGGGAGCACATTGGCTGCTTTAAAGCTCCGAGAGACTGGTGCCAAGTGACAGAACAAGAGGCAGAGGCAAGCTGGTGAATGGGAACGGGTCAGTCTGGGCTGCCTGGAGCCCCAGCAGCCTGCCCCGTGCACCTCCACAGCTGCACGCTCTTCCAGAGCAAAAGAGTAAAAACGTTGTGCCAAAAACCTCTCTGTGAATGTCTGTAAGGACTTTTGTATTGATGCTTTTTATCAGTGAATACTCTACTAAAGCAACAGTCCCAGCAACGGACACAGAGAGCCAACGCTCCACGCCTGGGGAGCCCACGCGCTGTGTCCACGTGCGCTTGGGTGCACCCTCACCCTGCGGCTGGTGTCGTGTCCAAGCACCAGCTTCTGCAGCAGAAGGCACAGAGTGGACACCATTCACTGGGCAAGCGCTATCCAGCCAGCTGCAACGCCCAGCCCTGCTGTCGGCACAGCTCAGTCTCCCAAATCCCTTGCCGGCAGCCAAAACACCAAGAGCTTGAAATTTAGAACCCGCCCCAGCTGCCTGCAGAGTCGCGGGCACTCTCAGCTCCTGCCTCTGCACCTTGACAGGATGGTAACACTGCCCTGCTTCGTGGGAAGGGGAGAGCATCGATCAAACTCTGCAAAAGTACCCACTCCACAGTCCTTCCACTTGTCAAAGCAGGAGCCAATGGAAGCTGCCAAGGAATCCATTATTCAACCCACTTCTCAAGCCAGAAACACCTTTTCTGCTTTTGCCCACAAAATTAATGTTACTTTCTTCCGATGTGCAACTGCTGGCATAGCTTGCTCCCTCACGGATTTTCCAAGGAACCGCATTAACCGAGTCACTGTGGTGGACTTGCCTGGGTTACCTATTTCCCCGTACCAATACACGTCGCAATACCTTCTTCACATCAGGAAAGGACGCACACAAATTCTAAGCACGCTGTAGGAAAACCCGAGTTTAGGCTGCTGCTGTTTTGTTTATTCCATAGGCAGGACTGTACAGAGACAAGCTATTGATCTGCTCGGTGTCAGACCATGGATTTAAAGTCACACAGGAACATTAAGAACCTCAAATTTGATCATCTGCAGTACACAGACTACAGCAATTTCTTAACTCGGTAAAACTGCACTTGGAGTGTGTATTTTAGACGCTGTTTTGATCGTACAGACAACTGCAGCTTACCTCCTGCATCAAGCTATGCTGCGCAACTCAGAGGAAGGTTAAATTTCCTGATCTCTTCATTACGAACAAATAAAACCCCCTGCAGACCAACAGCCTGAAGGAGGGAGGGAACCCTTCCTGAGGCTTTTTCACTATTTTTACCTCTGAAGAATGAGGACCAACACTCTCTGGGACACACTTGTCAACATAACAGCGCTGATTGCTTTATGGAAAAAAGGGGGGGTTTGTTTGTTTGTTTTTCCCCTCCATACCCACACAGTCATTGAACTATCCAGCCAACAACAGAGAATTCGACAAGACGATGATGTGGGGCATAAGAAACTTTTATCTTTTAAACCTACTCCTTAATATTTTCAAGTATTTCTTCTGTGTTCAGGACAGGTCTTTAGTATGTCACTATTTTAGAAACTTTTGTAATTTCTCTTCCCAAGATCTCTTACACAGAGGATCTCTTTCTTTTCCCCAACTGAACTGGGGTAGTCTCCACAACCCCTCTTCATGACTGCTCTCTCCCACCGTCCTAATGCTTCTGATCGTTTCTGTCACCCTTCATGAAAACGAAATAATCAAAACTCAATATTAAATTCACAGCGAGGCGAGTCCGTCAGTTGATACAATGACACAATAATATTTTCCGATTCCCTTCCTAAATCTGCACGCAGTGTTGTGTTTGGGTTTTGGAGGCCCACTGCATATGAAGTAGCCACCTTTATTAAGCTGTCATCTATGACGTGTAGATCTTGCTCTCAGGAGGTTACAGGCAATTCAGAATCCAATAACGCATTCAAGTCATTTTAAGTTGCCCCTTCTGCTATATTTACCTTGCAAG
The DNA here is from genome assembly GCA_011057875.1 of Pterocles orientalis. NCBI lineage: Eukaryota > Metazoa > Chordata > Aves > Pterocliformes > Pteroclidae > Pterocles > Pterocles orientalis. The sequence continues at coordinate 1,390,060 of WKFP01014790.1, read as the reverse complement.
TTAATTCCACGTTCCAGCTACAGCATGCCGTCCGGCAACCTAGCTCTTCTCAGTCCTCCAGAAGCACACCTGACCACCACTCACGCTGTTCGTTAATTAATTCGGAGCCTTTCTAGAAAGTCACGTTGTTAAGCAGTAGATGTGGTCTATCTCGATTTCAGAAAAGCATTTGACACCGTCTCCCACAGTATCCTCACGGCTAAACTGAGGAAGTGTGATCTGGATGATCGGGTAGTGAGATGGATTGTGAACTGGCTGGAGAAAAGAAGCCAGAGAGTTGTGGTGAATGGGATGGAGTCTAGT
>WKFP01014790.1:1367688-1389737 GCA_011057875.1 Pterocles orientalis | reverse complement strand
ACAGAGGATCTCTTTCTTTTCCCCAACTGAACTGGGGTAGTCTCCACAACCCCTCTTCATGACTGCTCTCTCCCACCGTCCTAATGCTTCTGATCGTTTCTGTCACCCTTCATGAAAACGAAATAACCAAAACTCAATATTAAATTCACAGCGAGGCGAGTCCATCCATTGATACGACGACACGATAATATTTTCCGATTCCCTTCCTAAATCTGCACGCAGTGTTGCGTTTGGGTTTTGGAGGCCCACTGCATATGAAGTAGCCACCTTTATTAAGCTGTCATCTATGACGTGTAGATCTTTCTCTCAGGAGGTTACAGGCAATTCAGAATCCAATAACGCATTCAAGTCATTTTAAGTTGCCCCTTCTGCTATATTTACCTTGCAAGTTAATTCCACGTTCCAGCTACAGCATGCCGTCCGGCAACCTAGCTCTTCTCAGTCCTCCAGAAGCACACCTGACCACCACTCACGCTGTTCGTTAATTAATTCGGAGCCTTTATAGAAAGTCACGTTGACCTTATCCACTCCTCATTCAGGTTATCGCTAAACATACTGTGTATAACTAGATCTACCTTTAACCTTCATTTTATTTCAATATTTTGTGTAGTTATTTTCAATTTTTATTTATTTTTTGCTGTTTTATCTTTCCATTCCAGAAGAAGCTATTCCCTGGTCAGGTACCTGGTGACTGTTAATTCATGGCAAAATTTTGCCACTTACCCTGTGATTTTCAAGGTCCCTTAGTCCCCAGTTGTAAGAGACTTCGTTTAACAATTTTAATTGAATGGGTTACACACAACCGTGCCCCCGTTTTGGGTTTACTCATATAATATGGTTTTTTTTTTTTAGAAAAATTATTTTAAGGATAAAGATAATTCAGACAGGCAATCTTGCCCCTACAACAGAAATACCAAGTGAGCTACAGGAACAAAGGCCAAACATAAGTAAAATTTGAAACCACAAACAAAAGCTTTGTTCATTAAACTTTTATACACTTACCTTGGCTTTCCACTAGAATCTAAGCAACTTGGAAAGATAACGAATTGTGTGCCTCTGCCTGTGCTAAGGACATCTCCTTTGTAACAACATTAACATGGCTCTTAAATCGTAAGCATATTTTGTAAAACCCTGTTCATTCTGATGGGTGTCTCTTCCAACGTGCTCTTGGTAAGGCTTGTTGGCTTCTTTGCCCGTTTTTTTTTTCTTTTCTTTTTTTTTTTTTTTAATGGCAGATGCACTTGGCAGTATCTGTGACCTTGAGTTGTACACATGAGCAAGCAAGAGAGCCTGGTCCTGCAAGGCTGCTTAGGCATTCTGAGAGAGCTCCTTCTGAGAGGGGTGTCTCAGGGAAGGCAGAAGCATGATGTGCATACCAAGCCAAGTGCTTCATGATTTATTTATAGAGGAAAGGGGATAAAAATTTGCTGAAGGGAAAGAAAAAAAAAGAAGAATCTGGCTTACCTTGTCGGTGTAGACGAAGAACAGAATCACGACGGTGAGCTCCAACAGAAATATAATTAACAGCATGATAAAAAACTGTAAAGAGAAGAAGGGACAGGGGAAAAAACAAAAAGCAAAACCCATCAACCTCTAATTTCAGCTTCTCCTGGATGCACAAAAAAAGTACATTCAGCAGATCATGCAGAGTGGGGAGTGGGAGTTGTACAAGCAGCAAGATGCAAAGCTGCTGTGTTACAGCACATGGCGTGCAGCAAGGGAAAAACAAGGTAAAGGACTGGTCAGGAAACAGCAGGATCTGGGCATATGTACGGCTCATTTATATCCCTGATTTCAGCAGAACAGCACAAAACCCCACAAAGATCTGTTCCCCCAGCACACCAGTGCTCTATGTGACAGGAACTCTTGAGACTCTTCCCAGGCTAGGTTTTCTGTATTTTTTTCCCTATCTGACCTTTCCAATTAACAAGATACCAGCAAAATCCATGATCTCATTGCAAGAGAAGGTAGCCTGGTCCACAGACCATGAAGTCACAGCTCCTTGTGCAAGGGGAACTGTAGCAGAAGCGGAAGGCACACCAGAACACCAGGTTAGCTTTACCAGCAGTTTTGGGGAGCGACACAAACCACCCACGGGTTTCAACGGGAAGGGGCTGACTTGTACTGAAGGCATCAAAACAAGTCAGTCCATCTCTTTTTCTCCTCATAAACTACGGAACTGCCTAAAACCCAGCAGTAAAAAGCTCAGAGGAGTGGATAAAAAGCTTTTAACACGGGGATTTCAGGTAGATTCTCTAAAGCCCTCAGCTCTGATTGACTTCGGGGAGAGGAACTGTCGGCAACACCAAACACTGCTGGAAATCCACGTGCTCTGGTTTGTGTTAGGATGCTGGACAGATCTGCAGCACGGGTCTGCAGCGGTGGCAGCGCAGTGGTTGCACAGACTTTAGAACCAGTGCTATCAGAGCTGTAAATGAATCTGAGTTTTGCAAAGATGGGTAAAGGAGAGAGAGTAATTCTGGAAACCTTTCAGGCTCAGGCAAAGGTCCTGCTCCCTATAACACAAGCTCCACACACAGCATCCTGCAAGGCTGGAATTGTAATACTGAGCAACCCTGACTTAATTGAAATCCCATCCCTAAGGGAAAAAACCAGTTACTGTCTCTTTAGCTTCAACCACAAGGCTGCAAACCTATGAAAGTTTAATAGCTGCAAAACCTTATCAGAGCTTCTTCACTGCCCGGAAAATCAAAACCAAACCTTTAACCTATGGATTTCTGCGATCGAATGGAGGGCAGCAGGTCAAGAAGAGGAAAATACCTTTCTCCACGAGCACAATAATTACACTGTCTGCAGAACTCATTGCATTTTGCTCTGCTAGTCTTAAATTACAGTTTATTTTCAAATCTTCATCACTTAGTATCGTCCCACCTGCCCGACCCTAACACTGGATCCTATTACTGCCAGGTTTTGAGTCACAGAACTCACCCACACTTGTGATCCAGGCTGATTTCCATACCATCGCCATCCAGCACTGACCTGCTGTATGGCTTCCCAAACCAGCCTTGCTGCAGCTTGCTTATTTTTTACACTTACGTTCTGCCTGCCGCAGAGCATTAATTGAAACAGGACAACACACACCACTCTGCAAAGACATGCAGACACTTTGCTATATTTTATATGGCAGTGGGGCACTTTTTTTGCTCATCCATAAAGCACAGCTTTTCCAAAATGCGGATGTGAACACCGCTGTCTCCCTGTGAAATTCCCTGGCATAGCCTGGGTCACATCAGGCAATTTCTAGACCAAAGGAAGGACTCATACCCGTTATAAACAGTGATCCGCATTTCCTACCACAGGACCCCAATTCTGCCAAACCTTAATTGTTTATGCTTATCTATTCTGAGCTTGTTCCTGTCTAAAGCATAAAAGCTTGTGGAAGAACCTCAAAAATAGCACTTCAATTACTTCTAGGAAAGGGCAAGGCATGTTCTTCCACCCAGGTTAAATTTCTGGTGGCTTAACCTGAAATGCCCTCACGCTCCAGCATTCAGAGCCCCAAACAAAGTGCCGCTCCTTCTCAGGCACGTGCCTTCTGTCTCACCCAAACCCCTGCATTCCACACATCCAGTTGAGATGCGAGGGCTCAGCAGCTAAAACCTTCAGAGCCTACAACCACAACAAGTGTACTCACACCCTTCCCGCAGCTCGCGTGTGACCAGACCGCTCCCAAACCATCCCACGGAGCATCTCCCCCACTCCCCTGGCACCCCCCACGCACACAATGCCTCTGTGCCACCCCCAGAACTGACGAGGAAGGTTTTGGTTTAGGATGTGATCTGGCCACCAGCTACAGAGAAACTGGACCTACTGCCACGGGGGCAGGACACACCAGAGGAGGGGGCCAGGCCTTCAAAAAACACCAAGAAAGTTGTAGGAGGACCCAAAGGACAGCAGTCTCTCTGGAACAGTGACACATTCCAAAACAGCTTTAAAGTTCATGGCTTAGCAAATAATGTCTTTAGACCAAACAACCTACAAATTAGCACAACCTGCCCAAGAAACTGAACAAACCACTTCGACAGTCAGCCTGTGCTCTGTTCCATCCCGTGGTGCCTACACTGTCCATCTGTCTGCAAGGGGGACACTCGGCTGCTTTTCTGGCAGAGACAAGATGAAGTAAAACACATGAGCAGGTAGGTTGCTCCTGTTAACGTGCTCCAGCAAGCTAACTGCTCTTGGCCTGCAGCAGCAACCAGGATGAAGATTAAAAAAAGAAAAAAATAAGATTTGCAGGTAGTCTTTCCTTGGTAACATCAACGGCAAGTCTGATACAGTCGAGTGTTTTGCCTTTTAGTCAGGCTGGATTACCGAGTCCTCACTGAGCAGCTTTAATTTCAGTATTAACGTCACTTCCTAATTAATCACATCTCGGGTAGAAGAAATCACACAGAATTCATTGGACTAACATTGTTGGTTTTCCAAGAGAACTCTAACTTCATAGATTTTAATTCATCTACCTGGTCGTAACGTTTACATACATAACTTTGGTCTTAAAGCACAGTCCAGCTCTGGCCGCTAGAAGACAGAATCTCTTAGAATCACGCACACAGAGGTTGTCAATGACCTCTGGGGACCATCTGGTCCGACACCTTGCTAAAAGCACAGTCAGCACAATGAAGCCGTGCAGAGCTGTGCCCAGTCACCTTCTGAGCATCTCCAGGGATGAAGATGCACAGCCATCCGCAGCCTCACCAGACACCTTTTTCCAACACTTGACTATCTCCATGATAAAAAAACATTCTGTATCTCTAACTGGAATTTTCCATGTAACTTGGGTCTGTTACCTCTTGTCCGGTCCCCATGAATCCTTCCAAAAGCTGTCTTTTCTTTAGACTCTACCATAAGGTAAGTGAAGACAGAAATAAAATCTCCTCCTCGCTTTAATTTCCTGAGACAAAACAAACCCAGCTCTCTGGGTCTGAACTGGCACACCCTGTGCCCCATACCCATCACGCTGGCCCTCCACCGGCCTCCTGCCCCTCTGGTACGTAGGTGTCTCTTCCGCTGGGGAGCCCCAAGCTGGGCTAAGCACTCCAGATGCAGCCTTATCTTATTCTGGAAGAAGGTGTTCTTCTTTCTTGGTGTCGAGAAATGTAAGGGAATGGGGGGCTTGGTATGGCCCACAACTACCCCATTACTACATTTATCTGTTTATTCTGATTTAAGACAAAGGCTCATATAAAAGCGCTGGCTCTCCACCTACTTGAAAGATCTCTGCTTGTTCTGATCAAAAGGAGAAGGTCCTTTACTTCTTAGTTAAAAAGAGGATTATCAGATTGTGTTACTGTGCTTTAGGCCTAAACTACCTGCCAAAAAGATTTTTTTATATTTATTTTTAAATTATAATTTGATATGAACAGAAAGAGTATCAAAAAATCACATCACATTCTGCACATAACCTTCTCTGCAGGGATAGTGTCTTGTCTCTAACACTGAAGGTGTAAAACAGTGTCTCTGTTTTTCGAATGAATGAAGTCAAACCTTTTAACTACAAATCCACAGAGCTCCATTAAAGTCAAAAGAACTTAATGGATTTTATAGCAGCCACACTTCATAAAGCTGCCCGAAAATGAAGAACTTTACTTGAATTTGGTGCCTCATTTGATGCCTTGAGATGCCTCATTACTATGGTTGGCGTTGTCAAAGTCTTGTATCTTCCCTGCAAAAGTGTAGCATCCTCACCCCTACCCACATCAAACCAGCGGCTTCAACAAACTCAGATGCAGAAACTGGAGCACGAAAAGTGATAACACCGGGAGAGGTCCTGAACGCTATAAACTACCACCAAATTCACTGCATATTCCACACTTTGGAAAAAAAAAACAAGCCACCTATGAAAATTAGAAATCAATGCAAGAATTCCCACTGAGGTACTGGGAAACAGAACTCCAGGTACTGGAGAACCACCTGCTCTTTCTAGGGTCCTGTACCCGCTTTCGGGTACCAATGCTTGTCAACGATGGCTCTGGCTTTCCAAGCACAGCAATATGAAGATCACCCCCAGGCACTGTAAAAGGCTTCCCAGAACAGCTTTCTTCTTACACATTGGTACATGACCTCCACACAATTAAAACTGATATGGCACAGATTTTATCAGCACTCAAAAGAAAAAAAAAAAGAAACTTTTTTCCACTTTTGAAAGCAGAAGTGGTTAATGTGTCACCAGTTCTCACAAGACGTTTGATTTAACATAATTCCCCAAAGGCATTTTGATCTGGTATGTTAATAGATAGTAGGAACATTATGAAAGGCTCACTTAGTTTTTTAAAATTTTATTTTCTTTTCCAAGGAACCCAGGACGGAGAGGAGTACAGAAAAAAAAGTGCAATGGGAACTGTACGTGCATCTCAGAAATTACTCCTGCAGCCCGTAAGACTTGTGCAGAAAGAGACAGAGCAACGAATGAGAAATGACAAGACAACGCCCCGACAGTAACAATCACTGGAGCTACAGTCAATAAGATCCCAGGGTATTGATCTACCACCTGAACTTCACAACGAAAGAGAAAAGGTAGCTTGCTTCCATCAATTTCCATCACAGCGGATTCTGATTCTACAACTCAGTTCCAAAGCTTTTGCTGACACTCGGTTTGAATTCTCCTTTTGTTAGTTCCATGCCGCTGCTCCCACTCACCACCTTCTGTGGCACCATCCATGCCTCCTTTCTGCCCACAATACTTAGACTCCTTGAATATCTGTAGACTTACGTCCCATCTGAGCCCTCTCTCTGCCATGCTGTGCATATTTAGCTCTTTTAATATTTTGTTGGAAGTAAATCTCATTTTTTTAACCATAAAAATGCTAAGTTTGCTCATAAACTGTAAAAGGACAGTAATCCACAAGCAAACTTATGAACAGAAACTCCATTATGAAAATGGCATGGATGCAAATTTGGTTCATCAGCTATCACTCTCTAAAAGCCTTAATAGTTCACTCATTGTGACTGTGACAAAGCCGGGCTTTACGCCTGCTGGATATATAGTATGGCTGTGTCTATGTTTGGACTATATTTCTAATGAATGAATGTGCAAAAAACCTCGTGCTGATCAATAAGGCTCAAAGAAATCTGCAGTAATTATTCCTGGGAAGGTATACAGCATATGCAGTTTTAACACATTAACAGTGTTTCATTATAGTCTTATTAATGCTTTCATTTGGAATTATTCAGTCTTAATGGATTACTAAGCGAGAGGCGAGAGACTTGACATTTCCATACTATGTGTTATAGGATTTTAACTGGCATTTTGTGGTGCTTCTAGTCATTCTCCATCTTCTCCAAAAACTGAAACAAAATCAACGAAGTGTCATCAAATATTAGCCCGCTATCACTCTCACAGCACAGCAGTAGGTGGCTATAGGTCCATTTAACAGAGCCCAGAGTATTTTTCCTTAGCACAGATAAAGGTCTCGCTGGCCTTTGACTCTTTAAGGGTTGATTCATCTCTTCTGCAAACATAATGTGAAGGTGTGCCGTGATCTGGTGTCAAGACGGAAACTCATCCTATTTGCGAAGTACAACGTGGCTGAAGAGGAACTAAAACATCAGACGAGCTCTTACCCGTCCCTGCACCACTCCTTTAATAACAAAGCAGCTGCTTGAGTCCCAACGGAAACTGCAAATACACCTAAAAGGCTGTGGCTGGAGGTTAATCCTGTGTTCTCCATCTATGGCAAAGACACGCAAAGTTAATTAGTGTCGACACTTACACCTTTTACTCAGACCTAACATCACCTGTGTACTTAGTAAATGGACCTTCTTCCCGGAACCTGCCATGCCCAGGACATTTCTTGTCATGGAGAGCTCCAGCGTGAAACACGATCAGACACCATGGTGCCCTGACGGGACGGGGAGAGCAGCAGCGAGTGCTCCCACACACCCTGCTCGGGCAGCGAGTGGGCCGGCAGGGCTGGCTGCACACTCACATCACACCGAACATCTGGCTGAGCCCCAGTGCTGGCCAAACCCACAGAAGGTCCCCTGAAACGATAAGGGCAAATGACACGACCATGCTGCTCAGCTGACTTATGATGAGCTGAAAGGGAAAAAAAAAAAAAATCACTCTGAAATTCTGCAGTTCTCCCTCTCTGTATTTGCAAACCCTGAGCTAAGCTTGCCGTGGGACCTCACCTGCTAATGAGAACAACACAAAATCTCTCCTATTTCTGGGAGTCTCAAAACAGCATCTAGAAACTGCACTGCATAAGTGAAGGACGTGGTGAGAAGCAGATGGTCAAGAAGAGAAAAAACGACAAGGTAGAATATTTAAATTCTGCTGCTGGTTTTCTCCCCAGTTTGCTGTTCCCAAACGCGCTACGCAGAGACTGCTGCATCAGATGCACACGGGTCAGTCTTGCAGTAGCTTAAAAAATTGAGCAACAAGTCCATTTGGTTTACCTAATTCTGTCCTTAGCTGGCGATATTATCACTGGGGAACTGAAATGTCCATTGCATCAAATCAGCTCTGGCTATACGTTGTGTAGGCATCAGTGATTTACAGAAACCACCTCCACTTCTTTACCTCCAGAGCTAGATTTTTCTGAGGTTCTGGTAATTCTAGCCCTTAAGGAAAAAAGCCAACGTTGCTCTTTAACTGAAGCAGCAGGTGGCTAAAACAGCAAATGCACGATTTTCACAAATGATAAGCACACGTGATGCTTTGGTAAGCCTATGGCTTTCTATCTCAGGAGATAATTTTATTGTCAGGAAAAAACTTATCAAATGTTGTGCTCAAAAGTGACATGAATGTCTGGGCTGGCAAGGAGCACACTGGTTACCTGTCCTTTACTTTCGAAATGGGAGTTATTCTGTTGCCTACCAGATCCTGCAGGTGACGGCAGGTCTGGAGCAAAAGCCCATCAAAACCAGCAGACGTCAGGCTTACAGACCAGAGTGAACACATCTGTCCTTCCTGGGGAGTGTTCCCCTGACAGCCACGTAGTCTTGTGCTCTGTTCCTCTGCCGTGAGGCTCACTGGATCACCTAATTGTCCTGGTAATCTGGTGTGCAGCGAGGTACCTGTGACCCACCCCAATCCCTACGGACAGCAGCAGGGCACGATGAGGCTTGGTTTCTGGGTCCCCTGTTGAAGTGGCTCAGAGCCGGGTTTCTTTCCAAGAAACTCCAGCATGTGAGAGCTGGCTGAATGCTGCGACAAAAGATGGGGTGAGGGAGGCTTCCTAAGTGACAGGGGATCTTGAGCTCGCAGAGAAGCTGATGTTGCTAACACACAGCTAACAACTGCTAGCTAAAGGATGAATTGACCAGGAGTCAGGAACTCGGACACACTGACAGCCATTCAGACAGACAGAGTAAGCCTTCAACTGCTATAAACTAGCACAGCCCCCTGACTCCTGCATGCAGCGCTGCCACACTGTCTGACTGCCACAAAGCAGCATCTTGGCCATACAAAAAGGAACAAGGACATCAGGAAAGGTTCTTCATTGTGAGGGTGGTCAGTCACTGGACAGACTCCCCAGGGAAGCGGTCAGGGTACCAGGTCTGTCAGCAGCACCTGGATGATGCTCTTAGTCGTACGGTTTAGTTGTAGGCAGTCCTGCAAGGAGCAGGGGGTTGGACTCAATGATCCTTATGGGTCCCTTCCGACTTGAGATATTCTATGATTCTGTGATTCAAAGCACACCAGGTACTAGCGGTATTGCATCAGTCTATACCAGAAAAAAAAAAATACTACACTATGAGGTAAGCCCTTCCTACAAATTGAGCCTAGGCTCAGGTCTGAAAACAGAAGGGAAGGAAAATGGCTTTATTCTTTCTCTCCTCTGCTCCCAGGTCCTTTGATGAACTGTGACCAGAGCTGAAGAAAAGAAGGCAGCAAGGGCAGGACTCAGGTCCCATCCACTCCTGAATTTCAGTATCAGCCAAGCGGAAGGAGCTAAAACCAGAAAGGCAATGAGAAATATATTCTTAATAAAAAAGGAGAGGCAGCGAAACTAGGGGAGCTTGGTGCTCAGTGCTTCCAGTCCAAAGAGGCAGTAAGTTAGGGCTTTCACATGCAACCCAGCACTGTGCAGAGGAGTGTTACACACGACGTGTACTGCTCTCAGGGTGTGTGTACAGTATCTTCCTGGGCTTTGCATCACTTGCTGCTGTGGCTGCAGCCACAATTTCCCTGCTTTTGCTCCTCAGACTGCTAGAGGAACACAAGCTCACGTGCTAAGCTGAAATGAGAATGTACTGTTTGGTCTGTAGCATTGAATTACTGAGATGAAGTCATTCATGGGTTATTTCTTTCCCATTTATTTGCTTTGAAATAAATTCCCTGTCACCAATGGAGCTTCAGCTCTCAGCTCTGACTGCATCCACTGACACTACTGAAAACTGTAGCACTTTTTATTCTCCTTTTCTTCCTACTCTTCAACTTCTTCCTCATTTTCTTTTTTGCTATTTCACTTACAGATGAGCTGGCTGAAGTTCAGAAAACACTCAACAGCACAGTACAAAACCTCACAGGCACTCATTTTCCCCTGGGACTATTCCATAAATAAGAGACTTCTGATGCCTGGACAGTCATTCAGGTAAGGGCATGGTATCGGCTCTTCCCACAGCTGCTCCTGACCTAGCATCAAGGTTTAAACTCATCCATTCCAGCAACTGTGATGAGCTCCTTGCTTATTAACATGAAGTCCTCATCTAAATTAAGCTGAACACATAGATCTATCTGTTATTGATTATTTTTTCCCCCTTCTCATTAATCATTGTTTCAAAAAAAAAAAAAAAATCAGGCTTATCCACAAATCAGGAATAAGGGAAAAGAGGGCATATCTGCCATCTTCCTACTGATCTAACCGCTGATCTGACAGAACATAGCCAGTCTTGGTGCTTTATAAGAAGGCAGGCTTGTTTGGGGTAATCAGAGAGGAATCAGCACTTTGTCTCCTTCAAGCGCTTCCCACTTTCCAATATATCGCTGTGTGGGCAGTATGTGGTGAAGAATCCCCCATGTCAACTTAAAGCCTTGTTAGGCCTCAGGGTCTACACAAGCACGACACATCCTCAGCCTCCTTTGATTGGATTATTGGCCACGCTGCACATCCCAGCCAGGAGAAGAATATGTTCTTTGTACCAAAAAAAAAGAAAATAAAAGAAACCCCACGTTCCTCCACGAAGGGCAGGATACTGTTTTTTACCAGTGACTATGATTTCTTGGACCAAAAGTAACTTCCTATTTGCAAAAAATTTGCATTAGCCCATGTTTACATGCCCCTTCCGGCAGCTTCACCGAACGTGCTGTTTCCCGTCTAACTGAAGGTAACGTTGCAATTAGGCTGATGGGCTCATCTGGAACATGGGGCTCATGGAAACCCACTGATTGTGCCAATTAGGCACTTTCAACAAAGGAAAAATAGAGAACTAACCTGCTGTGGGATATTTATTTATCATTTGGACATAAAACATATAATGAAGGAAATGAAAATTGTCATTACTATTCTGGAAACATGGCACTAAATACTTCTGAACGGTCACTGTAGGACAGAGGACAGCGCGACACGTTCTTCTGCAACCAAAGGAGGATGACAGAGGCACTGAGTTGAGATTTGGACAAGCTGGGCTTGCTTCACAGCTCTCCCACAATCTCCCAGTGTAACCAAGGCAAGGCTCTTTGTTTCATTCGCTGCAGCTCCCCATCTGTCCAACAAGGATAATAACACTTTCCACGGTAAGCTCCGCTGGGCAGGGACCTCCTTGTACCAGGAGTTTATACCGAGCAAGCACCTGATCTCACAGGCTGCCTGCAGGTGATACTGTCATACAGCAAATGAACAACATAATCCAGCATGATTTCACGTCTAGAGCTGAGATTCTTAACCTGGCCTATCCATGGAATAAAGACATTTTTCAGTGCAAGCATACAAAACACATCTCTGCTAAACAGGTGTGAAGGAGAATTTTAGCTTTTCAAACACAGAACTTAAGCAATCAAGCTATGTTTGTACAGAACCTTAAGGATCAGCTAGGTCAACATTTCAGCATGAAAGAGAAAAAAGTACTTAATCCAGCATAAATGTCTTTAGCACAGAGCAATGGCACGCGCACATGTACACAGCACCTGCCTAAAGGCAGTCCCAGAACAGGCGGTGCTGGAGCAGTACAGCAAGCGGTGCCTCACCTCCTGCCAGGACCTGCCCTCTGCTGAAAAGCACACGCACCACAATGGGGTTAAGAGCACTTGTGATAAATGTTTTGCTAAAATCCATGAAAGTTATGGATGGACGCTAGAACTACGATACATTTGCAAAAGGGAAGGGAGCAAAAGTAGATTCCTAATTTTGTTTCAAGACAGCCTATAGAGATTTGCAATGCAGGACGGAAACAATCAACGGGAGCCCATACACCAACCTTCTCAGGTCAGACTCTCATTACCTGTGTCACCTGTTCAGGACAGTCACCCTACCGTTGGAACAAAGCTGCCATCTTCTAATTACAGCTCAGCTTGTAGCAGAGGGATCTCTGTTACACAATCTTGAGCAACAAGAATAGCAGAGATGTCAAAGGAATCTTACTGAAACAAGAAAGCCTTGCTCCCCTGCTCCACTCATCAATTTGCATCTACATTCAGATGCAAGGTTATATACACCAGGTTGTATACCTATTTCAAGAAAAGCTAGTTGCTTTGATTTCCCCAGGGAGATCTAATGATGGAAAAGTTCCTCTTCTTTCCCATTGTAGCTGGGGGAAACAAGAATCATTGCAAGTACCCATTCTTTGTTCACTGAGATCTCAGAATGACAGCTGCACAACTCGCTCCATCTGCGGATTTTTGCAGAACGCATAAGATGGTTGAGGTTTTCTTTTAATTTTTGTTTTCACACTCATTTTAGCTTTTCATATTGTTCTACTCCTCTGAATGCAGAGAAATAGGAGCCGGCCTGTTTCTAAGAGAATAATGAGGCTTTGCCTGGCTATACATTGCCACTGAGTGCAGAATACTTGCCAGCTCCTTAGCTGGTGGACACCCTGCAAGTCCTTTCAAGTCAGTAAAGCTGGGAAGCTTTGGGCTATCCAAACACTCTGTTCAGAACTAAGGTGGATCATTCCTGGCCACTGCACGCAGCTATGCAAACATCTCATTCACAAATTAAGCTTTAATTCTGCTTTTGCCCTCCTTTCTCCATCTGTCCCTTACTGCTTAAAACACTTCCTCTGTCCTCCTTTCTTTCAAAAGTCATTAGCAAATGCCAGAGGTAAGCCATTATTACCATTTACACCTAATGTCACGGCAGCCTAATAGCAAAGAGCTCACAGTTTTGCTCTGACAACCCAGTACAAATGTCACATGTGGAGAACACAAAGATCCAGGACCAGTCGTATCTGCTCTGCAACCTACTGCATGAAATAAAGAGAGTGAAATGCCTTCTTGACACTGCTCATCTCTCATCCACTCAAGCGGACTCCTTAGGAAATCCTGTTCCTTATCACATCATTGAGCAGTAACACTATTCATAAGGCAAGACCACACAAAACCATCCTGTTGTGTCTAACACCACATAAAATTCTGCTCCTCCAATGCAGGTGGGTTGAACTAGCAGCTCTTCCTGCCTTCCTCCTCCCCAGTCCATTTCTGGACCCCAGCAGTGCTCCATGCCTCCTGCAATATCTCCAGTGTCATCCTCCAAACGACTCATCCCAACAACAGCAGCACATCCTCCCAACTGCCTCCTTCCCCACCTTGTAACTGCCACATCCTTTCCTCTCCTGCTTTCAGGAGCAGAAAAAGAGGTGCTCCTGTTGCATGGGAAATTTGTCCTGCCAGTCCTTGCAGGTCTAAAGACTAGCAGCAACCTGTCATTAGGACGGGTGCACTACGGGAGGTAACAGCAAGAGGAGGTCCAAATTGTTCTTGGTCAAACCAGGCACGTCCATGTGGTCCATACGCTATAATGCCAAAGGTGTCTTCAAGGAGATCTTAGGGGCTCATTCAGAAGCAGCTGTAATGAGCTCTAACTTTCTAACGAAGAAAATGGAGTGAAACGGAGGCCACGCTGCACAGCCACGGTACACCAAGGGAAGGACAAGCAGGCAGTTACTTAAAGATTTTTTACAGGCTGAATTTTTCTTGGAGGCTGTGTGCCTCAACTCATTCTGCAATTCCCAGGGGAGCAAAATGAATGTGAAGCACAGTGCGGAGCAGCCTTTTACAAAGGAATCATCGGCTCACCAAACCAAACCCCAGCTTCACTTCACTCCGAGGTTTGCCGAACCTCACAGTGAAGTCCTGGACTTGAACATCAAGGTCACCTCACTTCCTGGTCTTCAGCTGAACAGGACCCAAAATCTACACTACCACCACCTACAGCAGGCACTCAGTACTACTAAAGGTCTGCTTTGAGCCACATCAATTACATTTTGATAAAATACACCAGGGATGTGGCTCAAGCCTCTGTTAAATCATGGACAGCTGGTATCTTCTTAATTTTGGATTTCACAGCAGTCTCCTTGTGCTGGTACCTTTGCTTCCTGACACCTCAGCCTTTTGAGAGTTAATGATTGGCAAAACCAGCATTGCTAAATCAGAAGGACTTCATTTCCATTTTAAACCAAAATCAACCTCTTTACATCGTTTCCTGCCTACATTGATCTTTCTGCCCAGGACTTCAGATCATTGATCCCACCACGGTAGACATTTGGAGTAGACAGCTACCAAAGCTGAGTAAAAAATAATTGAACGGTACACTGCAAAAGATGTCTTCAGAAACCTCTCCCTCTTCTCTGAAGACTTCAAGGAAACCCACAGCACCACTAACCATTCCCTTCTTGCAGGTGTCACCCTCCAAGGACAGGTTAAAAGCACCATCAGGAACGATCTAGCAGCTCCTTAGAGCTATCAAAGACCAATTCAGGCATGACTCACATCTCATCCACGTCAAGCAGGCAACTTCTGTTGCAATACAGGATACTGTGACATGCATTGGAATAGCACCAGCACCTTAAGAGAGCAAACACCACAACGGCATAGCAGCTTAATACTCACACTCAGCAGGAGGCACTTGTTTTCTTTGATGGCGCCTATGCAGCCCACGAAGCCAATGATCATGACAAACGTCCCCGTGACGATCAGTAGGTTGGCAGCTGACAGGGATGGGAAAGACGACGAGAGGGTGGCAAAGTTCCCTTGAGTAACAGCCAGCCAGATGCCTACTCCAAGGATTCCACAGCCTCCCAACTGGGAAAATAAAGACAAACAAAGAAATTCAGTTATCATACCCAAGCAACCCCAGCTATTAATCCATATCAATATGGCAGAGGTAGAATGGCTCTGCTGGGGTAAATCCAGCAGTCATGCCCACTAAGGAATGAGCTCTCCCTATGGCACTTTCAGTAGGGAAAACAGACAAAGGAGAAAGAAAAAAAAAATTATAAAGGGGAAACTTATCAGTAAGGTTTAACACCCAAGAAAATGACCCAGATTTCCTAAATCCAAGACACAACTTCAAACATCAGGTCTCTTCCTCTCTAGTGAAAAAGCAGACACTGAGAGAATGAGAAATTCCCAAAGATTCAGATCTCAAAGAGACTGAAAAAATCCATATCCCATTTAGGTACCTCAGAGACCTCCCCCGAATGGCTGAAGCACTTTCGATCTCCTGTTCTTCCCATCCCAACACACCATCTCCCATTCCTGGCACATGCTGTGAGCAAACCCTGCTAGAGCATCATCTCCTGGGAGGGCACCCGACACCTCCTAGCTCCTGGCCAAGGTCCAGCTCCCCTTGGAAGCAAGAGAGCTGAACACTACAAATACCAAACAGATATTTATTTCTCATGTGGCCACTGGTTTGGCAACTCAACCCTCAGCCGAGGGCTCGGCTGGTTTAGGAAAGGTTTGAGAGGGGAGCAGCAGTGGCAGGCTCCCCAGGCACAAAAGCAAGGGGGAGGATGTAAACACAGGCAGCAGACACCACAAAAACATACCATTTACAACTATTATATACACAAGGAATTTTTTAAAAATGCAAACATTTATAAGTGCGCTGCTTATAATTGCGAGAAAGCCTGCAGAATTGTAACAATCTGAGTAAAGCTGAGCAATTAAATAGAATTAAACCAAAGGGGATTGTGCATTATTATACAGGCACACAGCAGAGCATCGCTTAGGTTTCTTTCTTCCCTGCTCTCCCTTTAAAATAACCCATCTTTATTGAGTTTTATAATTGCACTTTATTATCCAAATCAATTAAAGGCTAGGCAAGAAATTGTGTTCAAAGAGCAGTAAGCCAGACATAGGAGCATATCAATTAAATGTCTGCACAAAGTGGATGAGGCAGCTCACGAACTGGGGAAGGAAAAACCTAATCCTGGGGCAGAGCTGAGCCTCAGAACTGAAACACAGAAGAGAAACACAAAGCCAAAGCAATTTCTTACCCTAATTGCTAAGGTTGCCTCTGCATGCCACTGAATTCCCCCTCCACAAGGGACAATGCAGGCAGCTGTGTCTCAAGGCAAGACTCCCCACCCCAGTTGCAAACCAGTCTGTTTCGGTCAGAACTCTACCCCACTGTAACATCCTTCAGCTGCACCAACCTGTGCGTCTCCTCTGAGAGAAGGGAGACTCTGGGACACAGGGAGTTAAATCCTCTCATCCAGCAGCCTTTTCATACACTGCCCCCCCATGTCACCATAGTCACCCTCTTGCCAAGTCCCCCCTACAAGCACCACGGAGAGACAGTCCGTGCCTTGACCATATGCCCTGGAAATACCTTCCCTCTGCCCACTTAAGGACCATGATCTTGAACATGGTCTAAAGTGACTGAAGAAGAACCAGGGGAGAGCAGGGAGAAGAATACTTCAAGAAGGTAACCCACAAAAATAATTTAGGGTAACTGAGGGGATAGAAACAAAAGCTATCAGCATGCCCTGAGGAAAAAAAAAACAGAAAAAACCCCCTACAACTATCACTTGTATTATGGGAGGTGGGTCTTGCCAAGGCTGCTGCTGTGTTTGGTGAAGGCAAGACCTGCCCCCCAGCTCCCCTGGCGCCCATTAAATCCTTTATGATGTACAATGCATAATGCTTGAGTCGCTGTTGCCTTTAGGACAGTTGATTCCAGCATCTTCTCCCTCCAAAGTCATTCACGTCTGGGGAAACTGGGAATTCAGCAGTGGCACAGAGCATGACAAAACCAGGAGATGGCTCATGCAGAATGTCATCACTGTGCTGTAGCCATTTAGATCAGCGCTGAGTACTTCAGGTCAGCTGGTCAGCAGGAGCATCACACTACACTGCCTTTGATTCAGAGACACTCTAACATACATCAGGCTCTCTAGCAGCTCCTTCTCCTGTTTTTGAGGAGATAATGCACCAAACCCTGAAAGGCACAGAGGGATCCTTCAGCTATTAAACCCTCCAGCTCAAACTGGGTTTCACGAGGTGCTGCTGCAGAAATGTCAGCACACACTACTGGGGGCTGCTCCCCCTTAGCTCAGCCCTGTTCCCTTTCCCACACCAGAACGTCCCCTCACAGTCCTTGAATAAAGTCACTAAGCTGTCATAGCAGGCCCTGGGAAACACAGAGTGCCCTTCACCGCTCTTTGCACCAAGCAGCCAAGCACACCTCTAAGCCTCTGTTCAATGACCGTAACAACACTCACGCACCTGGTTACGGAAATGCTTACGGGAACAAGGACCCACCAAGACAGCCACAGGAGCCTTTCCAACAACAGCAGAGTGTCTTCTGTCCCCAAACATCCAAAAAGGTCGTCCCCCATCATTCCGGACTGAGCAGCAGCCTAATTCTGAGTCTAAGATCCAGGGATCAGAGAGATCATGTTTATTTATTCAGGATCAGAGCAAAGAGAAAACTGTTGTAGTTGATTCTACAGTGCCTGTTTCCATTTCTCTGTCTTGGTATCTAAGGAGATGCTGAGTTACAGATAATTTTACTTGGTTATCTGTGATGTTCCAATTCCTCCACTTTCTCTCCCTACCCCATGTCCCCAACCCCCAGTCCTTGTGCCAAACAGTCAGAAGCAGGGCGGTGAGACTAAGTCTTGACAGCTCTCAGGGCTTAGTTGAGATGTGAAATGAAACAGAACCATTAACAGGGCTACTCCTGACAATTTGGGGGCTTCCATGCAAACAGTGAATCTGTCACAGTTAAAACAGAAAACAGCACACTGTAGAGCGATAACTCTACAGCTTGAACCTGATCTACTGGCAGCCACACATGGGTCTGTATTGACTGCAGTGAGCACAAAGTTGACTTAAAAAAAAACAAACCACAAACAAATCCCCCTCAAAGATGTCAGGCTACTAACAAAAGCATTTTTTAATTCCCCTGTGAAATGTTTAATGCATTATTTGCCTTATTGTTCATGACAATCCACTCTCCTGCAAGCAAGGCAGCCCCGTGACAAAATCTGAAACAAAATGCAGCTTCCTCTAACCTTTTTTTTTCCCAATAAATGTCAGGGGGTTTTTTTTGCAAAATATTTTACTCTAAGGTCAACACAGTGGGACAGCAGAAGGGACAGTGTTATAGCCCTAAGGCTTAGGAGATTCGAGTGAAGTGTCTGTTCCAGCACAGACCCCAGTGTAAATCTTGAGCAGTGCCTGAGTTGCGACATCGTGAGTACAAGGACACGGGTAGTGGGTTCTCTGCAAGCCCTGACCTTTGCAGGTGGCTGTGGAAGAAGCGGTTTACTCTGCTGAAGACCAATTTCTCATTTATACAGCAGAGAGAAGCCGCAAAGCAGGCGGCTCACTCTACAAGCACAGACTCAGCCTGCCTCCCCAGGAGAAGCACACAGCCACGTGTGCGCTCGCTCTTTGCCAGCAAAGCTGCCTGCGGAATTACATCCTCCAAATTGTTCTAATGGGCTAGAAAATAAATTATTCAGACTTCAGTGCATACATTTAGAATATATCTTACAGTATGGTAAACACAGTAATCCAAACAGCCCCAGACATATGCGCATTGCTGGAGAAAATTATTCTGAAGTTACAGCTCTGGAGTTCTAATACTGCGGGACAAATTGCCCCATTGTTCATGAGAATGGCGTTACTGTCTTTGAATGGGCTTTTTATTGGTTTTATTACATGGAAAATGCATCTAATCGAGGCTTCTCATATTGTATCTGATTAGGATCTACACATCATACTTTCTCTTTCAGATAAAAAAAATTCCTCATTGATTAAAAAATACATAGTGGAATCCAAGTGGAAGGTATGACCAGTAGTTTAACTCGCTTGGAGGGTTTTTCTCCCCCAGTCTCCACATATTTAAACTGGAAGGGCTTTTTCAATGCCACTTGCTATCCAGTTACTCCTGGGTGAATACGCTTCCCCCATAACTATGGAGTAAGAGTACACAATGGAAAAGTCAACACCAAAGTATTAATAGCAGCGATGTGAACAGTACCCAGCAAACGCTCTTGCAATGTACGGCACACTTAAATTACTATTCCTTTCAGCTAGACACGGAGGAGGGGGACGCGGAACGCATATATACACTGACAGGAGCAAATGAATCCAGAATCTTACATGGAAAAAGCAGAAGCACATGTGCTAATACAGAAACCACAGCACTCTATACTGGCACACGCCAACAACCCATCGGTGTAGCCGCTGCCTATCTTGGAAGAAGGAGTGGTTGCTTCTGGAAAGCACCTTCAGACACATTGGCCTCTCCTGGAAAACACCTTCAAGCCAGCAGTTTATGGCCATCAGACTACTGAAGCCTTCACAGACGTCCATCTGCACCACGCCACCTCTACCCAGGGTCGGTGTGGGATGAGGAACCTGCAAACGGTGTCCCACCACACGGGTGGGCACTCTCACAGAGCTCACGTGGCACGCACTAGTAGCATCACCTCAGCGCAGCATAAGGTGTATTCTTTTGCTAGTCAGAGGTCTGAAATTCAACAAAAATGGGATGGTATATGGAAATTTAACCAATAAGGATGGTATAAAAGTTAATCCCTTTGTGCCTCTGACTTTAGAAACTTGGAGTGGTAAATGGGGAACGGAAGCCCACTGCTGCCCTCAGCATTCTGAGGGGCTCCTCTAGAGCTCTGCAGTGCAGACCTGAAGGGTATGTGCAAACCTCATCCAAAATGGCCATGATCTGAGCTGTGTCCTTTTAGCAATTTAAAAAGAACTAGGAAAAACTACTTGGAAAAAGATCAGTTACTAGGGAGTGAAGAGCCTGGAACAGTAGCAGTCCGTAAATGCCACTGTGGATGGGAAAGGTGAAGAGGATCATTATTAATTTTTCCTGAGATAAAAAAAGCCAGAGGTTATTTGGTCTGCAGGTTGAAAAACAGTAAAAGCAAGTACTTTTTCATAAGACATTTAATTAGATTATGGAATTCATTCCCACAGAGTTTTGCGGATGTCAAAATATAAGCAGGTTCAAAAAGGGATTACACAAATCAAAGGAGGGCAAGGTACACTAGAATTCATTAAAAATTATATTTTGCGTGCAGCCCTTGCGTGGGAAGACCTTAAGCCATTAATTGGAGCAGCTGGTAAAAATGTCTTGTGTTCTCTCTCCTTTTTTCTTATATTCTCTCTAAGCATCCCTGAGCGACCATGACCAAAAACAAGGTACTCAGCTAGATGAAACTTTTTCAACATTATGGTCATTTGTGTGTTTTCCTTACTTCACCCTCTTCCCCTCCCTAGTTTTAATGTTCACTTACAGTTTGAATTTGATTTTTTTTTTGCTTGCTTGCTTTGCTTGGCATGAGCCTATTTTCAGCGACAGGGTTATAGATACAGACAACAATCAATTTCTGCTTACCTACATATCATGCTCTTGGTTTTGTATCAATGAAAGCACAGCTTATCTCAACCCAAAATTCAGAAATATGGTCATTCATCAGATTTGGAAACAAAGTCAAGATCTCTTTCTCTCCCTCAGACCCACTAGACCTATAAAAGCTGTATTTCTTTTCCAGTGGGCATACGGATCCTACCCGGACTCTTCCCTCTCAGCCTTAGCAAATCTTTGCTATAGAATAGTTTTAAGGAAATGCTAGAACTTATGCCCATGTGTAGCAGACTGGTGTTGGTACAATCAATATAGCTCAACTAGAAACACCACAGTGCTTATGCTATAGTACATTTAAAAAAAAAAAAAAGATTAAATTTCCTAACTGCATTTCTGAGGCAGAATAAGGATACCTCCACTTCAGCTCTTTGTGCACATGCACCTCCTGTTCCTCTGCAGTGCTGCCTTCTGCCCTTGCAGCCACGGCCCCGGCTTTCAGCATCGCTCATGCAATTTGGGCAGCCGCCAGCAAATTCTCAGCTGTCATCACTCCAGAGCACTTGAGCTGTCTCATAATTTGCATCAAAAAAAAATGAGAACTGGGCTGAAGGATCCTCTAGATCATTGTAAAAAGTCTCCCTGATTTCCCACTCCAGGGACTAAGCAGCCTTTTGAAGTTTGGCTGATTTCAAGTACGGCCTTTGCACGCCACACTCTACTCAAGCATCTTCAGCACCTGGATTGTCAGGCTGGCTAAGCCAGTGCAGTCCCCAAAGAAGTCTTTTCAGAGAAGTACAAATAAAGTCTCCAATCTATGGAGTCTTAGCATAGACCTCAAAAATCTGTTGAGATGGGATTTCACATATGAGGTTTGTACAGAGAAAAAAAAAAAAAAAAAAGGGAAAAAAAATCCCAAAGTCTGCAGTCTGCAAAGTGCCTCTGTAAAAGGGAACAACTTGGGAAACCCTTTCCTCATCTCATTCAGATGGGCTCTCTGTACGTTTCTTCCCAGACAGCCGCGTCTGGTCTCAATTCCTAATGCGTGCTCGCTCCACGCAGTACACAGACATCATCCCACATAAATTGCCCATCCCAAACAGCTGCTGCTCCACTCCCAGACTCAGCGCTGTCTTTCAGAACAGCATCTACTCGCTGCGGTATATTCTCTCAAGCCAAAATTTTATTTTGTTCTGGTATAATTTAATTCCACTTTTGAACTCTTCCACTAATATCTCTACGACTTACAGGAAGATGCTTTAAAAGCAGCTGAGTAAAGCACAAAGCATTACAAATGCC
>WKFP01014790.1:1183436-1366215 GCA_011057875.1 Pterocles orientalis | reverse complement strand
AGGTTTGTACAAAAAAAAAAAAAAAAAAAAGGGGGGGGAAAAAAATCCCAAAGCCTGCAGTCTGCAAAGTGCCTCTGTAAAAGGGAACAACTTGGGAAACCCTTTCCTCATCTCATTCAGATGGGCTCTCTGTACGTTGCTTCCCAGACAGCCGCGTCTGGTCTCAATTCCTAACGCGTGCTCGCTCCACGCAGTACACAGACATCATCCCACATAAACTGCCCATCCCAAACAGCTGCTGCTCCACTCCCAGACTCAGCGCTGTCTTTCAGAACAGCATCTACTCACTGCGGTATATTCTCTCAAGCCAAAATTTTATTTTGTTCTGGTATAATTTAATTCCACTTTTGAACTCTTCCACTAATATCTCTATGACTTACAGGAAGATGCTTTAAAAGCAGCTGAGTAAAGCACAAAGCATTACAAATGCCAACCGCTTCAGCTCCGCATATAAGCATTTAACAATGAAAAGCTCTATGAAACTAGTTGGTTGGCCTTGCCATCCCATATTCTTTTCATTTTGCTTAAAAATTAGTTTCAAATACAAGAATCTCATCTTGCAATATGGGCCATTACGTACCCGAGCAGCTGCCCAGTGCCTCCCAGAGCTGCAGGCCAACATTCCCCGCTGGTGCCGACCAGTGTGGCTGAGCACAGGTTGCCCAGGGAAGCTGTGGATGCCCCATCCCTGGAGGGGTTCAAGGCCAGGCTGGATGAGGCTTTGGGCAACCTGGGCTAGTGGGGGGTGTCCCTGCCCATGGCAGGGGGTGGCACTGGATGATCTTTAAGGTCCCTTCCAACCCAAACCATTCTGTGATTCTATGAGCAGTCACCACCCTGAGCAACAACACCCACGGATCTGGCCTGAATGTCACACTGAATTTTTTCTTATGAATTTATGAACATGGTATCTGCCTCTCCTTTATAAGCCACTGTCTTGTCAGTGGTGCAACACCGTGTACAGCACCCAACATGATTTCAAGTGGACATGATGTGCCACCTTCCACGGGCCTGAACTTGATATCCCACAAGCCAGGCAAGTGACCACTGCACGCACGAGTAGCTACAGGCTCCAGTCCCAACCCGTGTTCTGCCGCCCAGCGTGACATCCTGGGATTCACACCCTCCCCGCCCTCTAACTGCACTGGAGTCTTGAAGTGTGTTTCTCCAAGCTTGTGACAATAGCTCATGTTGTTGCTTTCCTTCCTTTCAGACCCTTCTCTCCTATGAACAGGTTTTGTGTTGGGATATTCCATGCAGCGCGTGAGCCTGACAAATACCGAGAGCATGTTTATCAAGCCTAGAAAGTCTACAAACAGGAATTTGGAGCTGTATGTGGGCAAAGAAACACCCCAAGAAGGGCATTTATTTTCATGGAGTCAATAAAGGACAGGTATAAAATGCTGCTTTTCCAGTCACCCTGCTGGGGATTGAGCCCCAAGAGTTTAAGCCTTAAGAAATTCATTATCCTTCCCCATTGAGTTCCACAGCTACACTGCCGTCTCATACAGCTCAAGTAAATCTGGGCACAATTGAACACATGAAAAGACAGATTATCATGCTGACACTCTGCTAATGCAGAAGTGAAGAAAAAGTCATTCAGGGAACCCCTGCTGGTTTGTGAGTGGCGTTCTCCTACGCCCTTGCTCCTGTAAATCACAGTTACCCATCAACCGCAGTTACGCAAGAACGGAACCACAACACCCAACCTGAGAGGGATGCTTCCTTTCATGGGCTCAGAATTCACTGAAACACTTAAACGTGTGCTCAATCGCATCCTGATCCAGCAAAGCATTTGAAGCATATGTTTAACTGCCACTGGCTTTAATTAGTCACTTCCATCGTGCGCTTAATTGCCCCATACGGCAAAGTCACGTCGCTGAGGATGCACAACCTTGCAGAGGCAGAACAGGTGAGGATGACCTATTAAGGCAGCATTGCAGATGAAAGATTGAACATGATCACAGAATATTAAAAATGGTGATTACCAGTGTCACAGAAATCTAATTTGGAAACTTGCCTAAACTCTAATTCAAATGAAGGATTATGAGGAAAGTACTGAGTTAATGACAACTCACTGAAACGTGGAGCAAATGCGGGAGTTAGAAGAGGGAAAGGGATGAATACACAACAACAACAACAACAACAACAACAACAACAAGAATATGTCTATTCTCAGGTTCTAGTTTTAAGTGCTGCCAAATTGAAAGTGTTAAAGCTCTTTCATCTGCTCCTCAAATGTAATTTCTAAACCCACCTGGGATGACCGCAATGAAATCGACACAGTTGTAAAGAGGAATACATAGTGAGGTCTGGGATCAGAATCCACCAAACGAAGTTAAATCTTCTAAAAAAGGAGCGGAAATAGAAGAAAACTAGGTGTGCTCTGGAGACCCTGTTCTATCCCATCCGTAAAATAATACAAAACTTTTTAAATGACTTTGTAGCATAAACTGGCAAAAGACCAGATCTGGAGCTCTAGGTGCAATCCGAGTCACCTGCTGTCACATGCATAGCACTGAATACTGGAAACAAAGCAGCAAATAAAGTAGTGACGCTTGGTCTGTCGTACAACACCAACCCTGTGATTTCTGTGAAGGGACTGTTGACAGAGTATTTCACCGAAACCATTTGGTGAGATGCTGAGAGAAACTGAGGACAATGAGTGTCGAATAACTCCAGAGGCCACAGCTCCGTTCCCTGGTTCACCACATATTTCTTGCACTGGATAAAATCCAGATTATTTGGTGTCTCTAATGCTCTTCTCTCCCCTAGAGACACTGGATGGGTTTAGAGTGAGAGGCAGTGAAATAATAAGATGGTAGGGGTCCTATAAAAAGCAAAGATAAACAAACACATTTCTTAATGAGTCCAAGGATGACAGAGACGGTCTATTTCATATTGCTCAAAAAGTTTTTAAAACATGTGCTAACAGGCACAGTCTGCAGAAAAATAAAATGAAAAACATTTTTATATGGCATGTTTAATCCATCCATAGAGGTACATAGATAGCACAAGGCTGGTTGCTATAGAAACGTCCACAGTGAATATAGATACTATAGTTGAAATGCAAAATTAGTTGTGTATCTAAAAAAGAAAACTGCTGAGACTGTGAAAAAAAATAACGACAGCTAAAGCTGATATCCTCCCTCACAAAAGCTTTCAAAAAATAAGTCTTGACTATATAAACCAATATTTGACTAAATAGTCCAGACAAAGAATGTCCCGTAATGCACCCTGGCAGCAGCTAACGCAGTTCTGGAGGTTGAGTCAGATCACAAAAAGTCCCCGGTCTCAGTCCTGGAATGGGGCACAGGCGGCTTTTCCTAACGCATTTGGGCTCTTCACATCTCAAGGCTGATTCTAAGAGGATCCCTCCCCCAGGTCCCAGATTGTGCTGATACTTTCCCCTGCGATGATGGTTAATTCTCCCGATGGAGACCTGCTCAAAGAGAAATTGGTTTTCTTTGCAAACATACGGTCTACACGAGAGAAGAGGTGTTCTCCAATTCCTCCCGCAGCTACGCCACGTCCTCCCCTCCCATCCGCCTTTCTGAACTTCACTCAGCAGCTGGTAGCAACAAGGATACAGGGTCACCTATAGGTGATATATAGGGTATATAGGGCCACCACCAAACACTGCCCTCACACCTCCCAGCTGGCAGCAGAGGGCTGAAGGGGAGGGTCACTGGGAACACCAGCAACGCCACACTCCCTCCCCTTGGTCCCATCATAGACGCTGGGCCTGGAACCTGCCCTCTGACCAGGACAGACAAATAAATCTTCCGTATCACAGAAACTGCTTCCCACTATCCTCCAAGGACCTCCCAAAACACACAGGACTCTTGGGCTGATTTGGGAAGCAGCAGGACTCTCACTCCATGCCTCCGCTCGTGGAAAGCGGTGGGATGTCTGCGCACAGCCCTTCTGTCTGAATGAGTCACAGGCATTAAAACCTTTTAATTGCTGTTTATTAAGAGGCTTCTTCATATTCATGCTTCCAGTAAAGCTCCAGACACACTCCAGTCCATGTCATAACGACACCACAGCATCAGTCAATAGAAGTACCAAAGCATGAGGCCAGCGTTGGGACTAAAGCCAACTAGAAAACAGCCGGAGCACAAGGTGGGGTGCTTGTGCAGTGGAACACTGGTTCAGATTGCTCCAACACCATTCCCCACCCTCTCCTTTTTTCTTTTTTTCCCTCCGGACCCAAGTTTCTCGGCCACATTTCCCAGTGAAAACCCGTTACTCTCTGGGATGCAGCTTAACCCCTTCACTGCCCCAAGAGCTCAGATAGAAAATGAACACTCACTGTATTAATATTCTTTCCTGCATTAGAGCAAACCAACAAACACCAAAACCAGCTGGGGTGCCCCAAGATGCAAATGCAAACACAGCTCCATGGGGGCCAGCTAAGCACACCAGCAACTCTAATGACAAAACGTGAAGCACATTAAGACGCCGTGAGACCTTTCTTTTCTGAGGTTTAGCTTTCCACAGAGATGGGGAGAGTGACCAGACTTGTGCACCACAACTGGCTTTTCATGAGAAGTCTTTCTGAAACAGTCCCACCCATAAGCGGCTCACAGGGTTGTAGGAAGGGTTTCTCCCACCTCCAGTATCGACCCTCTGATCAATAACAGACTCGTGAGCATTAATCACCCCTAATCACGAGCAGCCTCACACCACAAAGCTTATCTCCTTGCATTGAACACCATCAGAAAGCTGCGCAAAACGGTGTCTCAATCTTTTATGGATTGTTTTGAATGGATTGTTAATAATATTTGCACAGGGAAACAAAGTATTTACTGCCATCGCAACTGCCTAACACCACCAGGCCAGCAGCCCCCTGGAGCGAAACCAGCGCTGTGCCTGGAACAGCACCTCTCACTTCAATGGTGCAAACGCCTCGTCAGGAAAACTGTTCTAATTGGGTGGGAGTACAAAAGAAAGCACAGCTTCTTCCCTTGTTTTATGCTAGGAATGTTTAATGATTGTTTATTTACATCAGGCATTGCTGTGCAATAGCCCATCTGAGGCTTCCTGCACTCTCACCCCTTCTATTTATACACCACTGCCTGCATCCCCAGCCACTCCACGCACGGGCAGTATGCCATCAGTAACGAGCACCACCTCAAATAACCTTTTTTTTCTGCATTAGTTATCCCAAAGGAAACACTACAGTCCTTCCCTATCACCAAGCAAATATCTGCTCTGGAAGCATTTCAGATGCTTTGGAATAAACACATTAGTTAAGCAGGTCTGTGATCAGCAGCGTCGTAGCAATGTACAGACAGGAGAGCCCACGGAATCCCTTCCCTTCACATTTTGCTTTTTCTGTTTCAGGGATCTGCAGAAAGGAGTGCAAAGACTATGAAGTGGAAATGAGAATAAGCGTGGGACTATCTGAACAAGGAGCTCACACTAAGGGCTACTCACAAGTACGCCTCTGGTTGTGCCAGTGCTGCTGAAACCCCGGAACCGCAGAAGATTTCTGGACTAAATTTTGTCTTCTTATGTCAAACGCTGCAGGACACAACACAGAAAGGTCGCACGTATCTGTTCTAACTCCAGGGCTATGTGACCAGCTCTTAGATATCTGAGGTAGGATTCAGGTTGCCTGACTTTAGATGTTAATGCTGTTAGTGGTGTCTAGAAATCAGTGGGGCTCACCGCAGTCCAAGCCTACCTTTGGTTGGCGGAATAGCTCCCTAACACCAGTGATGGCAGTGACCACAATGTCCCCGACCACAACAGCAGCCCACGCGCCTGGAGTCAGGGCACCCTGGATCCCAGCTCAAATCCACCTGCCCAGACTTTCCTTCCTTTGCCATTAGAAGAAAACAGGCACCTCCAAAGGTCACCCAGCCTACCCTAGGATATGCATCCAGGACAAATCACCCTTTGGGCACCCACTCTGTGCAGTGGTTGTAGGGCAGCTGGAGCAAACAGCACAGACTCAAACATCAAATCCCTCCCACGCCCTGTTATCAAAAAGACAGAAAAGACGATTCTCTCTCCAAATGTCAGGCCATGAAACTTCACAACCCTCCTCGAGGTAATTTGGAAATTAACTCATCTACCCTTATTCATTAGAACTACATATCCCTTTTTCTTCCTTATGATAAAGCCATGCTATCACATAGATAGCAAAACCTCACGTGTGTGCACACACAGAGCACGAACAATCAAATCATCTCGGTTCAGTGAGTCCCTGCCAGTCAGTGCTCGTGGAAGGCGTTCAGCTACACGTACATTCTTGCACTGCCCGTTATGTGTGTTGCTTAGCAGCTCTTAATAAAGGAGTATGAGTGACATGAATTTATAGGTTTTTTTATTACTTTGCCCCCTCATGTTATAAATTCATGAAACAGTTGTAGTTTATTGCATTTTTATGTTTGTCGGGTTTATTTACACATGCTTTCTTGCCATTAGAGGGGAAAAAGCTTTTGGGTTTCTGCAGATCCTCAATCATTCTGTGCTAGGGCCTGAAATTAGATGGAAACAAAGACTTCTGCCTCATCTAAAAATAAACCATCATCTCAAATGCTTTCTCAGCACACCCTTCCATCATAATGCACTGCTACATAAATACAGCTTTATAAATTATATATCTTACGTCTTTGCGTGCTCACAGCAGTCTACCAATAAATGTTCTGGAATACCTGCTAAAAAACCAGACATAAGTCATTGCCAATGTGAGAAGTGATTACGGCTTAATAACAGTCCAGCTGACAAAGCTGCAATGTCCACAGGGTGTATCACAATTCAAATGCCACAGGTGGAAAAATAAAAAGCTTTCCTCTATAAATGTTACAGCCTTCAGCAAAGAGAGGAAATTCGGAGAACAACCTCGTGACACAAGGCTGCACACTAATTCTAGGATGTCCCCCAAAATAAAGCAGTGGAATCTAAAGCAAATTTAATGGGCAAGAGAATAAGTGGGCTTCAGGGCAGAGACTCTTGCAGTGTGTCTGTGCTGGGTGGGACAGGTCTGACTGGAGAATAAAATTAGAGAGAGATGTGGAAAAGGGATAGTCAAACATTGAGAAGCATAGCTTTATCCAAACAAGAACAAGAGGATATTTTGGATAATGAACCATATTCTCGGGTTAAGTACAAATAGCTTCTCTGCATAGGAAGGTGGCAAAGGGACTCTCAGTATGAAATCTCTCAGTTAAGTTCAGGATAAAATTCGTTTGTGAATCAAGGGAAAAGTCTTATTTCATAACTCATCATGAGGCCACTTACAGTCTGCAGCTGTACTGTAGAGAACCTGCTCCTAATTAATGCCCTGTAGCCACTTAAAGCTAAATGACTGATTCCAAATTGTAATCGAGCAGCTCAGGAACAAGAAAACGTCTCAAGATGACTTCAGCAGCCTTCGCTCCCATTCTGTTAACCATTTAAAAGGCAAAACACAATCAGAGGGGCAGAAAACTCTTCTTGTCAGAGCCTGCCTTTAACAGCTCGTCTTCAGACAATGACGTGACTCCCCAAGAGACTCTCCAGTATTTTTTCTGGCTTTTCAGTCCTAGCATGGTCTCCCCCTCTCCCAAGGGCGAGCGAGCTTTGCCTATCCAGTAACTAACGGTGGTTAGTCCAGACCGGTGAGTTCTCACCTGGCATGTGGCACATCTTGGGAACTATTCTAATGAGATGGGCTTTTGCCAGGACAAAAAAAAAAAACAAGAACAACAAAAAAGCATCCAATTTTCAGTCCACCTCCTCTCTTTCCCACCGCTCTCTAGGAGACTGACTGGCCATTAGGAAGATGCTCTCTCACAAGAGAGAACAAGTATCAAAAGTACGCGGCTGAAATATCGCACGGGAGGAAAGCACAGCAGGATGAATGAGAGCCCTCCATGGAAGTGGAAAGATAAAGCAGAGAAACATGAAGGAAAATCCTTTTGAGTAAATAGCCTACTCCCTTAACTACTTCCCTCCACACTCAGTGATCTGGATGAGTGTTTCCTCTCCATCCTGAGATACGCTATCTCAGCAACTTTTGTTATTCTGCAGAACTCTGCATTCATCCCTAATTTGAAGACTTTCTGTATTAACTGAACCAAAACTCCTTTCTGCTCAACGACTACACTCTCCAAGTTCCTTACAGAGGGGAAATGAAAGAATTGACGGGGAAGGGGATACCAGCGGGACGGCAGTAGGTAAGCCAAGGGCTGGCGTGGCATCGCCAGAGGGTGGCAATCCTGGTGGGAGCTTTGACGTGTTCCACACTGGATCTCAACATACAACGGAGCAGGAAACAAAGTGCAGTGCCAGTGCAGATGAATTTGCCCAAAGCAGCATGAAATTTAAGAGAATGTCTGTCTTTCTGTTGTTCTGGTCCAAGGTGGCAGGGAACAAAGTGTGTCAAGGCACAAGAACATACAAAGAAAGCAGAGGTTTAAAAGGAGAAAAGTCAGAGGAAGACGCTGTTGGAAGAGCCAGCTTCCTCAGCCCTAGCCTCTGCTCCCTTCACTGCAGCAGCACAGGGAGAGCTGATGAAAAGATGTCATTGTGTCCCTTTATTTTAAAGGAGAAAGTTGCTATTGGCAAGCTGCTGTCTGGGTAATTGCTTCCTTCTTGGTCTGATGAATCTGAGATTTGTTGTCAGCCTTTCAGGGGCAGCAAGAAACTCATCCATTTTCTCCATTTTATCTGGATGAAATGGCTCTGGGATTTGCTCAGTTGGGCAGCATTAGTGTGAATGATTATAGGGAAGCGCTAAAGCACCGCCAAGACATGCATGGTGCTACCAGGGCTGTGTTATCAGTCCTCTCTAATAAAAACTAGTTCTTACAAAGAATAATTATCCTCAGTTGTAATCTCTAATAGCTACGGCTGGTGCAAGTAGCTAGAGCTAGTTTCTGAAATACTTAAATAAATACTGCTGTCAGGGCCTCCGAGGAGCAGTGATCAAAGTATGACACCGTTTTCAGTGAGCTCAGTGCTGCATCAAAGTCAGCTCTCTTCCAGCTTTCTGTGTACAATATCCTCCCGCTCACCCCAGCCCAAGGAGAGCACAGTCAAGCTTTACCCCGACAGCTCTGGAAGTACAATTACGCACATTCAACGTGCTTGTACAAACTCCCAGGCCAGAAAAGGCAGAGTGGAAGAGATTTTAGAGAGAAAGTGGAAACGGCTTGTCCTGCAGTGAGACCCTCTTCTCTAGAAGTGAATTCCCAGCTGTTTTTCCCATTGAAAGTTCTCATTCCATCGAGGTCTGATTCTGTCATGCTTGATTTCACTCGGGACAGAAGCCCAGCAGAGGCTTCCAGGCCATATAACATTTTTCAGACTGAAGAGGCAAACCCCCGGCTCAGGGAGGAACCCTGCTGCTTTGTTTTACTCAGAGCAGAAGTCAGGTCCTTTCTCTCTAAACCAGTACAACCCAGGGCAAAGCTTGCAGTGAGCCTGCAGCGGCTACAAGCAGCTAGAACATCCCAGACTCCAGTGATGCTGGTGGCACTTAGAATACTGAACACACGCTTCAGGGCTTTCCCCTAAAAGGGCATTCGACAAGCAAAACTTCTGGCTTCCTTCATTATTAAATTGACAAAACAAGCATACCATTACCTTAAAGCCAGCTAGAAATGGGAAATTACTTCTGACAGAGGGGACAAGAGGCTCACAGCAAAACTTTCATGTCTCCTACCCAAGAGCAGCTCTCAGAAATCCAGGCTTACTGCAGACACAATCGACTCACAATAAAACTTTGCTATAAGGCAAGAAAACCAACGGCAGAGACATAATTTCTCTCTGCAAAGCATCTGCTTGCTGACTTTATTGCTGTTGCCAGCTCGAAGTGCAGAATTAAATAGTGGCAACATTTGTACGAAAAGGAGAACTGCTCAGCATTGCCAATGAGAACTGCTTCTCCTCTCTGTACCTCACCCCACTGCGGCTCTCCTTTGTGGAGGGGACCCTCTCAGGCTCTAGCAGGAAAAGAATCTCCCAAATTTCTCCAGGTGCCTCACATATACAACAGCTCTGCACAGAACCTAAGGCAGAAGCATTTGGATGTGGGATTAAACGGGTGCCAAACCCTTTTGCAAACCCCAAGCATCACCTTTGGCAAAGCACCTTTGGCAAAGCAATGGCCACAGGGAAGTGTCAGGCTGTCCCGGCTCCGCAGCCAGAGTACTGACCAAAGAGGGCTTGGTGCCTGTCCCCAGCTCTTAGGTTATAACCCCTGAGCTGCTTTGGGGACACAAAACTGTTCCGCTGCGTCCTGTGCAATATCCAGCCCCAGCCATTACCCTGTACCTCCACAAATGCTCACTGCAGTCTGTTCCTGATGGCACTGGCTATAGGAAGGCTCACGCTGTGGGGCAGCAATGGCTTACCACCACCTGTCCCACAGCAAACAGACCGGTGGAAGGGCAGCCAAGGTCCTTCTGGCACAGGCTGGAAGAAAAATATCAGCCAGGCAGCAGAGAGAGGGAGTTTGCAACAATTCCAGCCTCATCTGACCCACCTGAGACACCTCGACAGGCTCAGCTCTGAGGAGGCGGTTTCCGCGTGATGCTGGATGGGCACAGCGGGAGGGAAGAACCTCTTGCACACAGTGCTCTGCCCCGAGACGTGCCATTTACCCGCCTGAAGTCAAGAGCTCTGCTTGTAAGAATTCACAGCTGAATTCCACACATGGTGTTTCCTCTGGACTGACTGCAGCTGGGGAGCTTGTGAAAGACTTTTTGCATCCACACACTCTGTTCTCTGCTTAGATTTAGCAACAAGCTGCCAGTGTGGTGGCATTAATACACGTACAAACCACAAGGTTTAGGGCTCACTAGGCAGACTCTGATCATTAAATGCCTCTTCCCTGGCCCTGGGAATGTGACAGGACTTGAACATGCCCAGGAAAGTTGATCCAATCCTAACGTGCTACCGATGGTCTCTGCTTTCTGTGTCGTAATGGGGTAAGCCTGCAGTCAGGCAGAGCAGATGAGAGAGAAAGAAATCAACTGGTTTCAGTCCGTCTGTGCTGCAGAAGGCATCAGATAAAGCCACGTGTGATGAACAGGTGTTAATGGAAAAGAAAAAGAATTGCTAAACAACAAAAAAAACAACCGAGCTGTGCGCCCTCATACGTGCTTACCCACGTGCACATGATATAGAACGCATCCTCCTAATGGGGTATTCACTGGCCAAATCTCTGATGTAATTTAAAACATTTCATTTGCCTAAAAGCATGAGTCACATGCCACAGCCAAATCCAGCTCCTACAAGACAGCACAGACCCCCAGACTTCTAAGCAGCTATGCAAACACACAGAACCTTTTCCCACGTGGTAGATCTCCCCCTTCCACCTGATGTGTAGGGAACGTAGCGGCTAGTAACGTAGAGAAGTAAAATACAGACCTCTTCACTGTCTTCAATTACAAGAACTATTGGCAATTCGGCACAACTCGCTAACTTGCTGCACATAAGCCGGAAAGAAGTCGGCAGAGCATTTGCAGCAAGATCAATGGTTTGGAAAATGTGGTCAACTCGTACAATCGCGCTCTGTAAATGAGAAGAGTCTGAAACGGCAAGAGAGCCTCTGGAGCGCTCTCCAGGGGAGGAACAGCCGCAGCATGAAGTGTAATGAAGCTAAAATAATTGAATCCCCGGTTTTGTTTTTACATTCCACTTTCCGAGTCTGTTCATGAAGAACATAAATCCAAAACAGAGGCCAAATTATAATGTCGAGTGTAAAAACAACAGCGAGGCTGCCTCTTGATAAAGTTTTGTCTTTTGAAAGACTCCTGCTTGCATTATCCCGAGTGTTTGTGTAAAAGGGAGGAATAAGGCAGTTCTCTGTCGTTCCTCACATTATCCTCCCTTGCTGTTTCAAAGCAGGCGTGAAAAACTGCCACACACGTAAACTGAGCTGAGCAGGGAGAGCCAGTACAGACAAAGCTTTTTGGGGCTTTTCACCAGTTGTGCCTCCGTTAGAGAGGAGGGGAGGAAAAGGCAACATCGCCACGTTCAGGTCTCTTTGTATCATGCTGCAAAACCTTCCAGCAGAGGCCTTGGTTTTGACTGGCGTGGCAACAGTGACACACCTACAGAAACTCTGACTGGAGAATTTCATTACTGAGATTAAACACACAGTTTTTAAAGAGGAATGCTAAGAACATACTTTTTTTCTGCATGCGTGTGCGTCCTTCTTGCCCAGTGCCACAGTCCCTGCCCCTCTTATGGCCGTGAGCCATTCCCAAACTTCCTCTGGTTTCAAAGAGCTCTGGTTCACGCTCCCAGCCATTCAACCTTTATGGTCCTGACATCACCAGACAGTATTTGGAAAGCAACCTTTTCAAAAACAAAAGGGTGACACTGAAGACAAATTCCTTAATTCTGACGAAATTCCTTAGTTCTGAAGAAATGCTGCTTGAAGGCCTTTCTTTCCTTCTTTCTCCTCCCCGCTGTTGCAGACACGCTCAGCAGGTCGGGCTGTTTGTCAGATACAGGAATGTCTCCAGATAGCTGAACAGGCAGGCTCCTCTGAAGATTTTTACGATGAGTACTCCCACCATCATACAAACTCTTGTCATTTTTGAATACAGAACCTACTTGCACACAAACACGCCGTGTTCAAGAGCTTTATGCCTCTTTACTGGCTGCTGTAACAGCAGATGGGGCCAGAAGGCTGCCA
Organism: Pterocles orientalis; assembly: GCA_011057875.1. Taxonomy (NCBI): domain Eukaryota; kingdom Metazoa; phylum Chordata; class Aves; order Pterocliformes; family Pteroclidae; genus Pterocles; species Pterocles orientalis. The sequence goes on along the minus strand of WKFP01014790.1, from coordinate 1,353,569 downwards.
TGCCTCCCCACAGCAGGGCAGGGTCTGTTCAGCCCTGGCTCACCACCTCTTTTAGTTGAGAAAGAGAGAAAGAAGGAAACAACCGCAGTTTGATTCCTATCTCGTATTTTTGCTGTTGTTGATTCTGCTTCTAATACTTATTTTATTTCACTTCTGGAAAAAGTACAATTCAAGTAAGGATGGCAGAAGGGCTCTTCATTTTGTTGCCACAATAATGGCGTTTAAAAATTATAATAATAAAAAAAAACACAACACAACTGGCAGCTTACAGAACTCACTAAAACTAGAGCCAAGGTGCAGTTTTTCTCTGCAGACCTGAATTTTGCAACTTAGTGTTTCTAAAGACAGACAGCAGTGTCGCTGAGCTGTGAACTCCAACGTACGTAGCTTTCAGTGAAGAAAGGGGTAACGGCTGAGTGAGCCAAAGGTCCTCTCGCAGCCCTGGAAAAGCTCTGTGCCATTCAGTAAATGCCACGCTCTTAAAAAGCCCTCTGATGGTACATTACGGAAACCAGCAAGCCTGAAATAACTGTGATATCCTCCAACACTTAACAACATTCAAATGGAGAACAACAAAAAAATCCAGCTGAAGGGGAACAAGAGAAAACCTGTACATTATCAAAACCACAAACCTGAACTTTATGTGTGTGCAAACAGGCAAAAGAATAAAGATATACACAACAGGCAAGATCTTCCACAAGAATCATGCAGCACCATGGCCTTAATCAAACGTAGCGCCGGCACGGTTGTTTAGAAGCTCCCCTTCACCAAAGGTCTCTGTTCCAGACCCATACCTTTGCCCTTGTCCATCCAAGTGAGCAGTTCCCAGCTGTACAGATGAGCTTTCCTGGTCACCCCCTTGGCTGCTTCCCAGCCCTCTGCAAATACAACTGTCGCTTCTGGGCTGTTCTGTGTCCTGTCCAACCCTCTCACCCTACATGCATCTTCCCTACAGCTCTGCTCAGCTCCCCCTCCTCTGTTAGGAAAGGAGAAAAAAAAAAAGGGGGGTGGGGGGAAGAACCAAACCCTTGCATCATATTTAATCACCTTACTCACGAAAAATCATATTCACCCTTCCTCATTCTGGCCATCAGCAATTCATGAAACTCGGATTACACCCTCAGAATTGTCTTCTCAAAGGGTTTTAACAATGGTCCACCAAAGATGGATGTTTACTTGTCCTTATTCTTCTTAAAATCCCTTTGTCCTGGTACGTGATGGAGTCAAGTAATCCTCTGTGTCATACGTTTAGGGAACACTGGCAAAATGGCAAAGGAAGCCAATCCAAGCTGACAGCATATGTTCTCCTAAAATACCCCAGTATTTGTCATCAACCAAACTGGAAAGCCAAAAGGTTGTCAGGCAAATGCAAAAGGTGAAACCGCAGCTCTTCGCAGGGATCACACACAATGTAAGGGAATGCTATCCCTGAAACTCTCAGTTCTGGGAACTCCAAGCACTGCTGCGGCTGGCCAGTGCTACACTGTGGCACAGCACTCCTCTACAGACCCCCCCGCTCTGCCCAAAAGGCCGTTTGCCAATGGCCACAAAACCCAACAGACCACTGCAGAGATGTTCTACCCACAGTCTGGCCGTGCTACAGAACTTGCTGCTTTGGCATTTGGTGGGCGAGTGTGCTCGTGATGAAAAAACTCAGATCCCTCTTTTCTTTCTCTGCAAGTTTTTCTAACAGTTTCATCTGTCTGAATTTATCTGGAAAAAAACTCTTCAACAGGAAGGTCAGGAGAGCAAAGAGGTAAATCAGTATAAGCCTGAAGCATCAACACATTCACACCTTTCTGCGGGCTGTGCCCTTGACCCATGCTGTAACTCCAGCTTTTATAACTGAAAACAAATGACAATATTTCTATTAAAGTTCCTTTTCTATTAATAATTCACCTGTCTGAATCAGAAGTTACTCTGCTCATACAGTAAAGAAATCCTGTGTTACTACACCACCTCCCTGCTAACTAACATCTGGGCATCTGCTGCTTGGCTGTTAGATACCTGATTGCTTGGGACAAGCCCAAGAGGTTCAAAAATGACAGGTGCTTGTCTGTCCTGGAGCTCGTGTCTCGGGTCTTGTAATAATTTCCACTAGCTGACATACTCACAGTGGATGCAGAGGTTAACCCCACGCCTGCCTGAAGACCTCAGTATCCCAAGAGGCTACATCTCCCGGAGATGACAACTGTGGTTGTGTTATTCTTAGAGAAATGTCTGCAGCCATTGCAGCGTGTGACGGGACAAGGGAGCGATGAACACGTGTCATCAAGACTGTTGGCACAATACAATAATAGCTGGGTGGGTGAAGGGATAGAGAATGCTGCAGAATTAGGTGCAATCTCCCTTATGAGCTTTTCTAGTAGGATTCCCTCAAGGACTTGCAGAAATTAAAAACGGTGATTGTGCTTTCTGAAAAAATAGAGGTAATTGCACAAATATCCTGGCTGACATTTTCAACATCCAGCCTACCGCCTTTTGGAAGGGTTCAGCCCTGGATCCTTTTCTCAAGCAAGGAGCTAAGAGCACAAGCTGTCTCAGCAAGGGTTTCAGAGCATCAACAAGAAAAACAGATCTGCAAACAATAGTAACATAGCAGAGAAGGAATCCCAGATGTATTTTGACGCGAAGAGGAAACATAGCAGAGAAGGAAAGTCTCAGACCTATTTCTGCAATAACATTTCTTCTACAGTCCACAAAAGAGCTCTCCAAGTCATTTGTGAAAATGAAATACCGCTGTTGTCTTGTGGGTTGGCTTTTTATAAAAAACCCAGAATGTTTATGAAATGTTTTTGAATTGTTATGGCTCATTGTGGGATGATTGCTTTTTCCTGTAGAGCAGAAGAGGCACAGGGTACGTACATCGCTATGCAGTAAGATCTCACAGCTTTACCCACCCTGCTCCTGTCTCTGCTCTACAGACACTGGCAGGAACTTCAGCTGAGGGCCATGAAGCCTGAGGCAGGGCAACCGATGAATGTGGAGGGGTACCACAGTACCGAAATGCACCTCACTCCTGAACCTCTCAACAGGTAAGCAACAGAAAGCAGGAATTTTAATACTGTGACCCTATTTCGAGCTTGCGGCTCTCCTGGAGGCAATGCTGCTTCTGCAATCGTGGGCAGCACCACATCAAAGCCACTGCCATAGCAGGATACCAATGCAACACAACTAAGGGAAGAAATCCATCTTCCACAGACATCACACCCTTATAGCCAGAAGGAATCCATCCTTAGCGCTGAAATTTCAAAGGTACTTGCTAAATAATTAGATGAAGCTTCATGTGATAACAGATTTCTCCAGGTGACCACCCTCACCACTGCAGCAGCAGCCCCAGGTTTCCATCGGAGCACACCGATACACGCCAGCACAACGGCAGAATATTACTGATACGCCAGCACTACTCCAAACACCCAGTGACTACAGCCATCAGTGCATTTTTATCACCTTCATTATCGCCGACTCTTAAAAAGCTTCCCAAGAATAAACGAACGAAAATAAACCCCATACACCACAGCAAAATTTGCATCATTGCAGCCACTTTGGGGAGGGAAAAGACAGAAAGACAAAGCAGAAGTGGTAGAAATGAGCACTCCGGTCTCTAAATTCCTGCTCTGGTATCTCACCTACAAGGCTGTTCTGCTCCCAAAAATCTGCAGCTACAGGCTTGTTCAGCATGAAACACTTCCTTAGCTGGGTAAAGATCTGCACAACACAAACGCGAGGGAGTAAGTTCAGCCTCTAAAATCCTTTTGCCAATGAAGATTGTGTAAGCCTAAAACAACGTTACGCTGCAGTGTTTTGCCAGCTATCAGCTGGCTGGGAGCTGAATGGGAAGGAAGCTAGTTAAACTGACAGAGATGATGCCTAACATTGATTTTTCAATTGATTTCACTAAATTGTTGTCCACACAAAGCCCAGTGTGGACATTCCTGAATTGGTTTCAAATTGACGTCTAATGATTTAGCTTACGTCGACCCTTTATTGACTCAGGTTGTGGCCACAGTAGAGGGAAAAAGAAAAAAAGAAAAATTGTTCAGCACAAAAAAAAGCATGCAGCAATGTGTCCTGTGAAACATTCTAACAAGAAGAACAAGGTTGTCCAATATATGCTCTTATCAACATCCAGGTTTACAGATTTGTCAAAGACATAAAGCTAAGGGGATGCTCATATAGTCGCAAAAGATTCCTAGATTGTATTTTAAAGAAAATAATCCATTGCATCTGGGTTACTTCTCAGCTGAGGCAGGGGAGCCAAACGTGTGCACTCTCAGCCCCGGCTGTTTGCTTCAGCGTGTTTATTTTATTCTGTATTTACTGGATAACCAGTGTTTGTGCTGGCAGCTATCACGCTCAGTTGAAGCACAGGCACTTCTTAGACTACCCTCCTCCGACTCTTTCCAAGTGCTAAGCCACCAGGAGATGCTTACTCTGAACTGAGCTCTGAACAGCAGCCATCCTGTAACACATGCAAGTCCAGCTGTATCACCGAGGCCAACTTTACACCTCGCTTCGAGAGGGAGGACAAGGGCCAGGAAAGACCTGTTGGCTCACATCAGGCTCCACAGCCACCTCAGTGCCAACGCCAGACTCCAAACACCGGTCCAGCATGGGAACAGCACCTTGACAGCACACTGGAAGGTGGCTCTAGAGCCACAGCTCTACCCTTGAGTCCTACAGCAACACAAACCATTTCCATAACGGCTGCAGAGCATCAGAAGGGGGCTTAAGCAGAACCCATCCTTCACTGGAATCGGGGCAGGTCTGAAGCATCTGCAGTCCCAGTGGGAAAAGGTAAAGGCAGATGGTTGTGGATCAATGTGAGCTCATTCACTGAGAGACAAGCTCTACGCTGACAATTACATTGAAATTAAAAAAAGGGCACTTGCCATTTGACAGTGGTAGAACCATAACAAGCCTAGCTCTTGATACTGGCCCAACCACTTGACTTTGCTCGTTTCTTTCCGACTTTGAAATGCCCTCTATACAGATGTATTTGCCTTTGTAATTGCAGATGCAAAATTAAAATCTTCTTCCCTGAACAATCTTTTTTTCCCCTCTCTGCACAGTTTATAGGTGCTCACTCTTTGATATTTTTTTAATAACTTGTGTTGTGCCTGGTGCTTTGGGGAGTGCCTATGACAGAAAGCACTTTATTACTTCTCTGTTTGAGTTCACTGCAGAGCGCTCGCCAGGCCCTGCTGCCGAAAGGACAAATCCAGGCAGAAATTTAATCAAGGAGTGACTGAAAAATTAAAGGTGGCGGTGATTAATATGGATTTAGGACTTCTTTTGTTTGAATGAGTTTGAGCTAGAGAACATGGCAGGTTTTTTTTTTCTTCCCCCTTGGAAAGAGAGAGGCAGGTGAGGGGGGGAACGCAAAGAAAACCTCTTCAGGCAGATCATTTCTCTCCTCTTACTATTCAAATAAAAGCCAAGGGAAGAAGTTACACACTGCGTACGACTATGCTTGGGTAAATATCCATGGGTAATGTCAGCAATCATAAGCACACCTCCGCGTATAAGCAAAGATCCAGCCATAGGAATTCAGCTCGGACCAGCACCAGAGGGGAAACATTCTGCCCAAGACGTGAACAAATCTTGAGATTGAATCATCAGCCTGGCTGAGAGGTTTTAATAACCAGGAGCATATTCTAAACACACACGGAGTAAGGGTGTTTCACATTTAAAACAGAGGAACTGAAATCTTGAAAAACTGGTGAAAAACAAAGAAGGAGTAACCTGGCAGACAGCCACACAAAATGAATCTGAAGGTCCAGCTCAGAGGCAGCGTCCATGTCTCTGCTCAGTTAGAGAAGGGATTTCTACAGACACAGATATATATGCAGGGATGTATACCTCCCTCCTAGAAATCTGTGTATTCATGCACTGTTCTCTTGCACTTTCTACAACCATTCTACAATCATTTACAACAGTAAAGGAGGAACATAACACCACGGTTTGGATCAGATTTCAAAGCCAGTCTTCACATCTATCAACTTAGCTGAGGTTGTAGAGACGCCAGAACTTTTGTCAAACCTTTTTGCATTGCCCCTATTTCCAAGTTACTACTGTGCATTAATAAATTCATACTAAAGCTAGCTCAGAGTTACTCTGTTTAACTTATCGTAAACACTTCTGGGCATGCACCTAATTCAATTTAAACAGTTTCTATCACTTTAGATCCTGTGAGAAATAGGGACAAGCCAGGATAAGAATGGCCATGCAAAATCTGATTTTGCTTAATTATGAATTTTTTTTTTTTAAATCTTAGCCAAACTGATAAAGGCTGCATGAACATGATACTAGCCTTTATTTCTTCCACAGCCATGAGTAGCTCCTGCCCAGGCATCTTTGCAAGAACGTCAGACACACCTCATCTTCCATAAAGTGTTGAAAAAATTAAAAGCAAACACAAAAAAGCATTGGCAAACAAAGAAGATTATTCGTGGTATATCAACAAAAACCTTTTCTGAATAAGGATTACCAGACCCTGCAATTCAGCTAATAGACTTATTTTTCCCAAAAGACTTTTTTTTCCCCCCCCTTTTCCTTTTTTCATGCTTGGCCAGAGTAGGTGATTCACATTTTCCCCAGCTGTCCCTCGTCCGAGCATGCAGAAGAACATCTTCACACAAAGTCACTTGAGCAGCAATCTAAAGCCCGTACCCAAAGCACTCAGATTAATAAACAGAAAAGTTACCTACAAAGTGGCTCTGGAGAGAAGTATGTTTGTATGCAACTTCAGATGATTTTTGCTAACTAAGACTCAGATAATTGCCGGGTTCCCAAAGGATTCGTGTAATTTAAGTATGGGATGTCTGAAAGAGAGTGAGCGCTGGAAGGCGGTACCCGGTAATCCAATCCCACACGCCCCTGGGCACAAACATAATTGTATTATAAAGCAGCTCTGCCAAAAATGAAAACAATTAAAGCACAATACATATTTTACTGCTTACAGTGAAGAAGGGTGGTTTCATTTTTTGTGCAAACAAAAACCAGAATGATTCAATGAACACTGCTGGGAAATGCAGTAACGAGACACTGCAACAGCATGTGTGCCGGAGATGTCCTATAGTCAGAACCAACGCTTCACCCAGCCATTGGCAAGAGAGCTCTCATTTGATCAGTGCTCTTTAACCATTTTGTTAAGCAGTTAAATCAACATTTTTAACATCGAGGATAGCTGTGAACTGAAATTCTGCCAGAACCCAGACAAGGGTAAAGAGCAGCAGAGCAGAGCAGCAGGAATCGCAGCCATGTCCAGGATTCCCGGGGAGCCCTTTAGCCCAAGGAAGTCTCTTAGGCCCGTGTTTTTCAGAGTAGCCTTGGATTCTGCCCAGTATCAAATGCTTTCTAGTTTCCTAAGTGCCAAGCACTTCAGTTGATGCCCAGAAAGACCCCCCATGATCAGCACCTCCAAAAATTTTGGGACACGTCTGCCTCCTAACACAAGACACTTGTGAAAACACTGGACTGCTCTTCTCTGCGTCAGTCTCTGCACCTGCAAACTGGGCATGGATACACTGCTCCACCAGGAAGGAGCAGCATACAGCTTCCTTGCTGTTTGCAAAGCTCTTCTGAAAGGGGAGAATAACCAACACTATAAAAAAGAAGTCACCATTATTGCCATCCAGATGCCTCACAGCAATACTGCCCAATTTCAAGCTTCCAGCAACTGTCTTTTTCTACTAAAGGGCTCAAAATCATAAATGGCCAAAGCAGAAATCTAAAGAGAGCAGTGAAAGACACAGACCTGGCTGAGACAGAACCACAAACTCTTACATGGAAACCCGGGTTCCTACTACTGCCACTATCAAAGGAACAGCTGCCTGATAAATAAGCGGTGGCAACTCGCCAGCAAACGTAGAAATTTCTTTTTGCCTTTGAATCACAAAGGCCTAGAGAACTTCTAGGACACTTCATGTCCTGGCAGATCGCTCGAACCGGTCACCTACAGAGCATTACCCACACATCTTCTGACACGCCGTAACCCTGCACGTCTGCTGTCACACACAGCAACAGACCTTGCATTCAAGCACTGCAGAGTATTATCCCTTTATTCTTCTGCAGTCAACCTTTACCCTTAACGTGATTTTTTTTTTTAACCACTGCTTCCTCTTTCTCTCTCCACCTTTGCTTTGCAGGACAGCGAGCCATCGATAGGATGCTTTCAGTGTCAGCCTTGCTGTCCCGTTCCACAGCAGAGTTTAATGTGCACACGCCGGGTCTGTCAGCCCAACAGTGACTCCACCACTTCCAGCACGGCTCTTGATGAGCTGACGTGCCCTCCCTGCTTTCTCTTCCCTCTCTCCGTGCTTTGCTCAGGTCTTCCGCTCTCTGCCGCCAAATAATCTTTCTCAGCCCCGAGGGGCTTGAACGAGGAGCTGTGTTGTTCATTCTCAGGCGAGCAGCCTGCATTACTGCTTCAGTATGAAAAACTACAGCTAGGGTATGGTGTAAATTGTTACTATCGCTCCCCTCCTCTCATAAAGCAGGCACTGCTGATACCAGACTGCTGTGCTTCATGCATAATTCATCAGGTTCCTTAAAGTGCAAAGCTCTCCTCTGCAGATCTTTTCTCTGCATTACACTTATCTGTGGGGAAAAAAGTGTCCATCCAGTCCCTGCCTGAAATATTAAGAGGATACCTGAATTTTAAAGTGTTTGTTGGCTTCTTTAATTTACCATAAAAACAAAAGCATCACCAGTGGCCCCATGACTGCAAGGTCCAGGATGGGACAGAGCCACAGAAGGTCACTGGGATGCAAGACTGAGCTCTGCCACAGGAAATAACAGCTGTGGCTGTACTGCCTGGCACCTAATTCTGTTGCAAAACAATCCTTCAGAAAAGCCCTGAGCCTAAAAGCCTTTGCTGTCAAGACACACAGGGCAAAGGAGAGAGCAATGCACTCCCGGCAGCCTGCTCTGTGTTTTTCCAAAGGCTCCAACGGAACAATACTGTCACGCAGTTACAGGATGACAGCACTGCACACATAATGATCCCCATAAACTTTTAGCTATTTTTAGCCTTTGGTAAAATCTCAGATTGTTTTTAGACGCTTGTAACCACCTATGCAGCCAACCGACAACTTCCAACTGCTTCCTTCTACTTGTCTGTTCCATCCCAGCCAAACAGCACACGATCTTCATGTGTACCCTCACCTGCATGCAGTCTTCCCATTCCCTTCAGCTGCAAAACCTGGAGCTTCCTCCCGTTCTTCATCCAACTCCTCGTCCACACCTCTCCTTCAAATACACGTCTTCCAAAAGCCCTACATACTGTGTCACTCTCCTCCCAGCTGCTGCAGAAGATTTGAGGCTGCGGGGTGATGATGAAGGCACAGCTTTGCTGCACCCTCCCTAACCCCCACCCCACACCTCTAAATTCCACTACTCTAGGATCAGCACATAACACATTAAACTATTTAGTATTCTGTTATTCACCATGCACAACACCGCACGCGTCTTACCAGCACCGCAGTTAGGGCTGCTGGCAGAAAGCCACTCCTGATAGGGACCTCCTGCCTCTGGTGCACAGCCAGCCAGACCAGCCACCGATACCAGTCTCTTCCAGCTGCTAAAATCCAGTAGCACAGGTGTCACCCCGTGAACAACACGAGGCTCACACACACACCCTGCTGCAGAGGCCAACAAGCAAAGAAGACCCCTGCCAGAGATCCATGGATTCAAAACCAGTGGCAACTGAGAGAGTAAAGGTGTGAACGGAGTAAAGAACCCCATAAAACACACCAGGGCTTCCATTCCTCCCTGAGTCAACCAGTAATGACTAGAAACTGGTGCGCTTTCAGCTGTCCAAACCTCCAAACCTCTCCTCTTCAGTCTCTCAGACTGCCCCAGTTCCATGTCCCCCCACCCCTTCCTTTGTCATTGCAAAGCTGGGTCACTGTGGCTCACACCTGAGTTTAATATGGATGGTTTTGTTGATGCCAGATGAGGGCAAGAAGCAAGGCTCTTCCAAAGCCAAGGCAATTTCTCAGTTGCTGCCTGCTGCTGTAGAGTCCTTTTCACATTTTCCCTGCAGCAAATAACTATGAGAAATGTTCACACACCACCACAGTGGAAAAAAAAAAAGTGAAAAAGTAACATGACATCTATTTCTACAGTAATGAAACAATTACTAACTAATAAGAACCAAACAAACCAAGCAGGACGCAAACACAAGGAAACATTTTTTAATAAAGCTTCCTGCTCGCTGAAGTGGTGAAGAGACGTGCGGCTATTTCCCTTTAGAAGGGTAAAGAAAATGCTTACAGCAGGCTGCAAAAGAGTCCACTGGCTTGGGAGGTTTTGCTCTTGTCCTGATACCTCAAATTCAGGCCATGGTTACAGTTCAGTTTTATGTCCAGACGTCGGGTGAATGCAAGAACCTCCTGCCTTTTCTCCTCCACACCAACCCAACACATTCAAGGGAGAGAGGGCAGAGCCTACCCAAGAGCCACGGTCTCTTCCCCTCCGAGATGGAGAGAGGACCTCCAGCTGCTACAACGAGCTGTGATGGGACACAGCTGCCAGAGAAGAGAAGCAAAGCTGCACCCCTTCTGAAAGGAGAGTTTTTGCTTCTTATCTTTGCTTAAACTGTATTGTTTAGTGTTTGCTGTTATTGAGTGAAAACTCCACTTGACAAGAGACTTTAAAAGCCCCAGTGTGGTGTAAGCCACCACAAGACACAACAATACAAAGTGCCCGTTGTGCTCACCAGTACAATATATCCCCTTGGACACTCTGTTCGCGGTTACGTGGCCGAATGCAGCAGAGCTTTCGGCGAGACAGTACAGGCACAGGAGCCTGCTACACCCTGCTACAGCATTTCAATCAGGCTAACACAGCCAGCTTTTAGGAAAGAAAAGCTACCCAGAGGAAGTGTTTCACTACCACAACCACAGCCCTGTGTCTCAGTTTTGGAGAAACCTAAGCATTCTACCAGGCAGACATGACCCTTCTGCCTGGCTTCAGCAGGGTCTCTTCCTTTTCCAAACAACAAAATACCAAACCATACAAACCAGCACTGATCTCTAACTTTTCCAAGATTTCACACCATATAAACCAGCCCTGGACTTTTCCCTTTTCTGCTGCTCATTTGCCTCCAAGGCTGCTTCTTCCCCTCCTGCCGGGAAGGGGAAGCCCAGCCTCTCCTCTGGCCTCCAGCCCAGCAACACACACTGAGAACCCATGCTCCCACCCCCCCAAATCTTCCCAAGAGCTTTTACAGCCCCTCCTTAACCACTTACATTGTTCCTTAAACAGTTCCTCTCCCTCTGTGGTTCCCAAACCTGCACCTCCATCTTCCTCCTGGCATTCACCGCCTCCTCGGCAGTTTGCAGCCCCTAGTTCTCATCAGCTAACTGGTTCCACCTGGGGGACCTGGTGAGGCCCATCCTTAACCCTTTCTGGTACACCATGCTGGCTGTTCAAGCCCAGCAGAGAAAACATCACTGGGATTTGCTTCATCCTATTACAAACATAGGACGGAGAACTTTCAGAGACTTGAACCATAGTTCCACTGTCATGACCATCACCAACCTAAAGCCCACATGCAGTAGCGCAGCGCTCTGGTTTAAGCTGACAAGACAGTCGCACACCCTTGCACGAGGTGCAGCAACACTGCAGAGGCTGGCCCCACTGCACAGTGCTGTGCCAGGCTGGGGAAGGAGCACCTAGGATGAGTCTGACCCTTTGCACTCACAGAGCTTTGCTCAGTTAGTGAGTGCCACCCAGAAAGGTCTGCAGGAGAGAACGTGTGTTGCTCTACAGGCAGACTGTCTAACGCATGTGATCTCCATAACATATGTAAGAACGAGCTACTACCTAGAGGGAGGAAGGTGACTTAAGCTGGAATAAGAAAGCTGCAATGCCACTGAGTGATTTTGTGTCCCACGGAGGCAGAGTTCATGTCAGGGCATTACCTCCCATGCTCCCTAGCAGCTGCTCTCCTGCGTGGTGACGGGCTGCAGTCCATACTAACAGAGCCAACGACAGTGATCTGGACACTGGAGTGACTCCAGGAACAACTTCCTGCCTCCCCAAAGGCTGGAACAGTCTAGCAAAGAAGGGCAGCATGCAGCACATATGGCATGGCAGGAGGGGAGAGCTGGAGCCAATCTATTTCATCACCTATGGAGGAAAAAGGAAAAGGAGCAAGAAAAAGGAACAAACAACTTGTTAGAAGGACACAAGACAACATTTCACGTCATTTAGGATGACCTGTTGGGCAGCGCAGGCACGACACAAGTACTGTCTTTGTGTCCTCTCTTTCACCTAAAAAAACAGTCAATTTCAGACAGTAAGAAGTTACCTGCTTCGCATGCCTGACCAGTTGCATCAGGCATAGACTGAAATAGAGATACGCATCTGATTGTTAGGAGGGGTTCTCTTTCTACTGTTAATGGACGCTAACTTTTACCCATTGCCTCTGCATTGAAACCAGAAACCAGAAGGTGGGGGGCAGGTCCACATCTCTATAGCTCTTTCTGCCTCCACCAGGCTTTAAGAAAGTTACACCAACACGAACCATGTGAGCATTTGGCTCTGCGTGAGCGCATATGGCACAGCTGAAAATAAAAGGAGGTGACACATTAGAAACTAGCAGTTCTGTGACAAAAGACGTATTAACTCACTTTGCAGCGAATCAGCTAATCTCCTTTTTTACCATGGCTGATGTCCATAATGCAAAAGATCAGTGAGAGCATGCAGAGATCGTGCCAGGCTTAGCTGCAGGAGGAAAAATCAGTCTCCATGCTCTACCCTGGCCAGCCACAGGGAGCTGTGAGAGGGGATGTGGCACAGAGCAGATGAGTGTCAACAGGGCTCAGCTCGGACAAGAGCTCCCTTTCACTAACTGTGATGCAAGGATGGGACATTTTCTTCAGTTTTGCTTTCCTGAGCCATCAGCTTGATGTCCAAGTGGAGATTGCTGACAAGTGGCGTTCCTCGGGAGCTGGTATTGGGACCGGTGTTGTTTAACATCTTTGTTGGAGACATGGACAGTGGGATGGGGTGCACCCTCAGCAGGTTTGCCGATGACACCAAGCTGTGTGGTGTGGTGACACGCTGGAGGGAAGGGATCCATCCAGAGGGACCTGGACAGGCTGCAGAGGTGGGACTGTGCAAACCTCATGGAGTTCAACAAGGGCAAGGGCAAGGTCCTGCACGTGGGTCGGGGCAACCCCAAACACAGACACAGGCTGGGAGGGGAATGGATTGAGAGTGGCCCTGAGGAGAAGGACTTGGGGGTGTTGGGTGATGAGAAGCTGAACATGAGCCGGCAATGTGCGCTGGCAGCCCAGAAACCAACCATGTGCTGGGGGCATCCCCAGCAGCGTGACCAGCAGGGTGAGGGAGGGGGTTCTCCCCCTCTACTCCACTCCTGTGAGACCCCCCTGCAGTGCTGCATCCAGCTATGGGGTCCTCAGCCCAGGAAGGATGTGGAGCTGTTGGAGCGGGTCCAGAGGAGGCCATGAAGATGGTCAGAGGAATGAAGCACCTCCCATACAAGAACAGGCTGAGAGAGTTGGGGTTGTGCAGCATGGAGAAGAGAAGGCTCCGGGGAGACCTTAGAGCAGCTTCCAGTGCTGAAAGGGGGCTACAGGAGAGATGGGGGGGGCTCTGGATCTCTTGCCCAGAGAAGCTGTGGATGCCCCATCCCTGGAGGGGTTCAAGGCCAGGCTGGATGAGGCTTTGAGCAACCTGGGCTAGTGGGAGGTGTCCCTGCCCATGGCAGGGGGTGGGACTGGATGGGCTTTAAGGTCCCTTCTTAATTAGGACCCATTTCTTAATCCATGTGCCTTTTTCCCATATCCCCCAGTCTCAGTGTTTTTCTTTAAAAAAACATGTCCTGAAAAAGGAATACATTTAGCTGGATCACGCCTAGTTCTGTGAGGTTGGTACTAAGTCCTAGGGGAGAAGAGCTTGTTCATTTTTTTGCGAAGAGAAAGTTACATTAAATATGCTGGACCTGTGCAGGTTTCTGCTAAGATGCCTCTGTAAAACTGAAATTCATTTGTCTTTTAAATGGCTGAAAATGTTCATAAAGCATAAATCATCCCCCTTCCTCACTCACCCCACAAACGCCATATATTATATAAACATATGGATATTAAAATTATATGTAACTTTTAAAGTGGTATCTGCCTTTGAGACACTGGGCAGGTAAATTATGGCCTCAGAGACTAAGGAAAAGATTTGGGGACCATTAGATATATGGTGCCACGAACATGAAAAGCAGAATAAATTAAAGCTGAGGTAATTTTAGAAGCTGGATACTCTCCAATTCCTCTACAAGAATGTCGAATGGAACAAGGGCACTGGAACAGAGTGTCCCAGTGGGAACTGAAAGCAGAAGACTCTTGAACACAGAATCTGCATTTAGTTTATTATTTTGTTGGTACTTAAACTGTCAATCTGACTTGGCTTTCTGCCTCCTCAAATTAAAGCAGCACAACTTTACAACCTAAGTGCTTTGCCCTGTCTCCAGAGATCTCTTGCAAACATTAACACCCTTCCGAGATCTAACAGAACACAGGAACACGAGGCCTGCAGCTTCTTAAGGTGACCAGGATAAGAGAAAAGGAAAACGCAATGCCGTGGCAATCCTGATCCTGCCTTTTGTTAAACTCTCTCTTAACATTTCCAAACAACGGCGGAAACTAATTGAAGGGATTTAACATGCAATGTATTCACAGTTATATATACATCCATACACAATCTCGTGTGTGCCTGGTGCTGTGTGTAGGGTGCTGAGCTCCCATGAAGCAGACACGATGGCATTCAAATCAAGAGATCTCTGCCCAGCAGCACCACTGCCAGTAGGGCACTGCTGGGGCTTCCCTGGTCCTTGAGCACTAAACACTATTTTGAATTTCTCTGTCCTCACAGGATCTGTTTGATACTTAACCCTGCACACTCCTGAGAGCTTTGCTGAGTTTTGTGGTTTGAGTTGCAGCCCACACGCTCAGGGGAACTAGTGGAGCGCAAGGTCAAAGCTGTTTTCCATTTTGCAGCATATCCCTTTCCACCTTGCCCTTCAGGACTTCGTGTGGCAGAAGGCAGGGATGGAGATAAGGATTAACTTATATTGAATGTGCAAAAAGATCCAAAGCCTTCTCTTTATAGACTGTTCTGCAAAAAAAGACCAAAGTGCTTTTAAACTCAAGAAGCCAGGCTTTGCTAAAATATAAAATAAATCAGTTAACATTTTAATTAAAGAAAAAAGCTAAAAAAAAACCCCTACTGCAGAGAGAAAATAAATGAAAATGGGTTATAACAGATAATCCCTTCACTCATGGTGTCCTTGCAAGCAGGTCCTTGTCCCAAGCTTTATTCCTGCCATCAGTCACTTTCTGAAGCAAAGTGTGCCCACTTCTTAAGTCCTTAAGAAACACAGTCCTTAAGAAGCTTTCCCTGCCCCCGAGGGGCTGCTCTCAGCTCCGTGCAGTGACTCTCCCACCCGGATACTCGGTGTCTCAGAAAGTCTCTTCCTTTGTTCCTTCTCAGCTGGTGAGAAGGTGTGATCTCCCTCCCTTGCCCCAGGGGTTGCCTTGACTCAACCATCCCATTCACAGGACCAGCAGAAAACCAGGGGAGACTGCCCAGGTCAAACACATCACCTGTCACAGAGCACTGTCGCCAGGCTGTTATCCTGGGAAATTAATGGGAAGCCCTGACTGCTTCTTTAAACAACTGTCAAAAGTCTGCTGTGCAGCAGACAGCATTCAAGGGTCTTTTTCTGCAAAGAGAAATACAGTGAAAATCCAGATCAACGCGAGCCATGAGATCTGAATATGCTGTCATCCTATGCCTTCACTTTTCATGATGTGGTATAGCCTATGACAACTCTATTCTCCACGAGCGCTGCTCGAGCCTCATCACCATGACCTTCTCCACTGATTTAATCGCTCTGCAATTTCTGGTAACCAACAAGGTAACTGATAACTAGTATCTGCAGAGCAGGTATGGATACAAGGAACTTGCAGCCACAGCACCGAACGCCCAAAGCAACGACAGACTGCACTTTTGAGCCCCGCGAGCTGTACTGTGGGCCTGTTTGGGATGAACAAGTTTCTTCCAGGCTTGGAAAGTCTCATATTTTCTGTGGCCCCATTATCTGACGCCTACAAAACGAGAGCCCAGTGCTGTGCCCTAGTACCAGCCACCTTGCACCAGCAGCGCTGACGGGCTCTGCCAGCCAGCTATGTCCAGCACATGGAGGCCACCGCGCGGAACAACGTGATGGTCGCAGCCAGCAGCAACTTCCTGGCACTCGAAATACCACCTCAGACTGAAACCTTCCTCTTCTCACGAGGCCAGAAGGGAGGAGTAAATTGCCTTTGCTGTGTGTCTCGGCATGCAAGAAGCCTTACACGGGGCAATAAAAAAAAACTTAGAAGCCTTTTCTTCTATGAAAACAATGATGTCGCTGCAATATGACTAGCTGTGCAAGCTACACGGCACCTCTGACTCAAGAAAGCGCCTAAGCAGGGGCAAGGGTCTGAACAGAAGGGATGAGAGGAACAGGTGAGAATGCTTAAATCACAGCAGTGTCTTAATTCTGAATTGTCAGGGGAGGAAGAATAGGACTTGTCAAGCACAGGATCAGTGATACAAGGAAACCCTATTGCCTGACCAGGTGAGAAAATCTGCTGACTTTAGGTATGCTATTTTCTCAGCAGAAGACCAGTATGTAATAACTCTGAGTAGGTTAGCATATAAAATCCAAACCCACTTTTCTCCCTATCTGCATATTCAGTGAAGCTTGTAAAGGATTCCAGAGAAGTAATTTTAAATATTCATGCTGTGTTCATCAACCGTGTGTCCCAGTAAACCTACAAGGACAACCTTGGGCTTTCTAGGCAATTATTGTTCAAAACCAGTACTCTTGTAAGCAAATGCTTGCCTGTGTGCTGCAATGACAGCATATGCTGCTGCTTGCCACATTAAACAGCATTCATACTCTTAACACAACAGCACACACACTGTGAAACGCTTTATCCCCTCTCCTAGAGCCAGGCGAATACAGGGCTCTGTTATCCCCTTCCCTGAAGGGTCTTGCCAAACAGCAGCATCCTAACACCATCTCCCCCTTTTGCTCGTAACATCCAAAGAACACCCTGCAAAGACATTCCCTGACTCCTGACAACACTTATTTTGTCAACACTTCATCTTCTGCTGAGAGCTGGAGATGTCAAGGTTGTTCTGCATCTCATCTCTAGTGCCTTGCTGTAGAGGGAAAAGTGTCTCCCCTACGGACAGAGTTCCACATCCTCAGCCTGACAGTAACAGATATCCCTGTACTACATTGGGTCAATTACATCAGCCGGAACTACAGAAGGGATATATCTTGAAACATCAAAAAAGGCAGCACATCTTTAGGTTTGATTTTAAATAAAATATTTCCCTACATCCCAGTGGGAACACACCTAAAGGAAGCAGAAAATGATTGCAACAGGGCATTGACTAGAAAGTGCAATTTGGATCTTCTGCTTTGAGTAGGACCTGCTGCTAGATAGCAGCTATCCGAAAACTGTTTCAGCCCAAAGAGCTTACATGTTTGGTTTTGTTAATTTTCATTTTATTTTGAGGTGTCTTTACCATTTTGTTGCTCATTTATTTTCCATCAGGTCTGGTCACTCTCTGTGGCCCTATCCAAGCCCACTGAAGTCTGTCGCATGATAATAGAAGAATCTGTTACTCAATGATGTGTAGGGGGAGGAAACCGCCTGTGCAATGTAATACATGGAAACAGTTTACTAAACTGTCTATCCACAAAATAAAAAGCAAAAAAATCTCACAGCCTGTTTCATGTACTTCACTCTCTTTGACTAGACAAGAATTAATTATTCTCAATTTCTATTGCTATTATCAGCTATTTCCTAACTTATTTATAAAGATTAGCTAATAAAACTTACTGGAAAAATAAGCATTTAGAACAAGAAACATTTTTAATTGAGAGAGACTACTACCAGCAAGAAGACTTCACTGGCTACCTCTTTTTGCTCTCAGCCTCTATTTCTCTACCCTCCAGAGTCTTGCATAACGAGATTGAAAGGTGCATTTGGTATTAACTGCTCTTTGAGGTCTTCTCTGCAGATGAAAATCTGCTCCTGAGACAGATATAACCCATCTTTAATTCATTGTTGAGGAAAAGGATCCACGTGTTTTGTGAATCTTCGAAAGTACGTGGATGATGCCTCTCATTTCCAACAGGTCAAGTTAAAAACAGTAACAAATGCACAGTTTTCTCTGCATCTACAGAAAAATTTTTCTTGTACAAGCACAGAAAATAATGCCCTTCCACTCCTCACTAGCCCCGTACCAGGAGAAGAATAAAGAAAAAGACTAATTATAGTAATTTTAAAACATGAATGTTTATTCACTCAATCAAAATTAATAAGTAGGCTCCACATGAACAGGAACATTAATGACAAGGGCCGTTTTGTCTAAATATTCTGCTTCTAGTAAAAACACACTTGATTTAATAAGTGCTGCTTCAAAACAAGGGACTGCCAAGGGTCAGCTAAGCACACTCCTGAGCAAACTACAAATGATCTGGTTAAGTGAGATTAAAGATTACTCTTAAAGCAAGCAGAAGAAATAAGACACCAGGACTGTCCAACTCAATTCAATCTTCCATCAAGTATAAAGAACTTCATTTCAGGCACAGGACATTTTTGAGCACTTGAGGATGGTTTTCAATTATTTAAAATTATGTTACTTTAGAGTTTTCAGTGTGGTTATAACAGCAGTTGTTCCAGTGACCAGAAACTTCAGTTAATTTATTTTGCTAACAACCCCGTCCCTTTCAGAGTGACATACTGGCCCTGGTATTCAGCTCTACTGTATTACTAAACTAGATGTGGGAAAAAGCAAAGGGAGTAATTAAAGTCTACGTAAAATACTGTAATGGAAGAAGGAAAAAACTACATGCTTCACTTTTTTCATTCCTCTCCCAAAACAGAATTTGAAATTTGCCTGACTGCTTTGTCATTGCTGATGGCTCTGGGCCTGCACAGGTCTGGCAATACCGCCAAGGAATCAGCAGTCTGTGCCTATACCAAATGGGAAAAGTTCTGTAAATCGTAACAGACCATTATCACTGACTTACCAAGGAAAGATTTTTAGAATCAAAGTGTAATACTGTAACACTCCTCTTGCAAACTCCAGCCACTGCCAATCCAAGTCTCTAGAATCTGTGACGAGTTGCTTGTGCTTGTGGCTATGTGAAAGGCTCCCGAAGTATGGTACCCAAACAGGAATTAGGATGCCCGTCTTCTTCTCTTCAGAAGACTGCGTATTCCCTGAACAATGAGCCATCTACCTCTGTACGTGCCCTGACACGGAGTCAAAAGCTATCTGCAGCCACTGCTGCTGTCACTGCCACACGGTACCCCATAATCTCTGCTTCTGGTATCTCAGCAGGCTCAGGAGGAAAAACCCCAGGCTGTACTGTTAGTACAGCGGGACATAATAAGTGGATATCAAGGAATATGGAAGGATATTTCAGCTTCTGGCCCCTGAAAGGCAGAATTAAGTGCGAGGAGAAGTGTGGTTATGCTGAGCGGTAACACAGCAGAACGGAGACAGCTACTGCATGGAGAAGCAGCCGCCCAGGCGAAAAGAAGGCTTGTGATACAGGACAAGGAGTGTCCTGTGAGGGGGCACTGACACGGCCTGAATAGCAAAAGTTTCATAATTTATAGATAAAGCAGCCGATTCTCCTGGTGCTCTGCGAGAAGTCTTTGTTCCTTCTCCAGCACCAGGACAAGTCCATAGCTGTATAAAATAGGATGGCAGCGTCCTCTGGAAGCTGACTTACCCAGACTCTTACTGATCTGTGATAACCAGTTTAGCAGTAACAAGCCAATGCCTGTACCTTGCACCGATGGGTTTACAAGACAATCGTTCATGAGTTTTCATCCAACAGTACCAAGCAGAGCTACCCCAACGCAGTTCCTTATGTAAGAGAGTGGAGTTTTTATCTCTTGGCACCAAGATCAACAGCAAGGACTGCACTCTTCACAACACAAACCAAATGTTTTGCAGTCCTTGGCCCCAGAATCTGCAATTCCCTTCCCACGAACTCAATGAAAACCAAGAATATGCAGCCTTGCTATCTGAAAAACTACTCTGTCCTATAGTGTAAATTCCACAGCTACAGGAAAAACAAAACAAAGCAATACCATTCCACACTCTTTCCCATCAGGCCTGCTGTAGAAAGATCTCCAAGAACACACACTTATCATCCCACCGAATGTATAATGTCAGGTAACCTCTCCAGCTGTGAGTTATTCATATGTAAAGTTGCCATGGTAAAGCACTGCATTAGTTCTGCTCTATTTCAGCATTCACTGACTAATGCAGAGGTGACAGCATCAGAACAAACACCTGAAAAGAGCAGGACTGTGGGAAGCAAAGTTCATTTCAAGGCTTGGTGTTTTGAGAAAAGTCCTTGAGTCAGCCAAAGCACAAGTGAACCAGGGCTGAATTACAACACTGGGTACAAATTACTTGAAATGAAATGGTTCTGCTGCAAATATTTGCTTGGTCAGATCATTTGAGGGGGTGTTGGTACATAGGAACCTAACAGTCAATCGATCTTGGGAAAAGAGGAGGTGTTATGGCACAAAACAGCAAGAGCAGTAGTACAAACCCTGTGGGCTGAAAGGAGTTTTCAGGAAACACAACGTTGTCGTAATCATGTCCTTTGGAAACATACCATTCAACTTGGAAACCTTCTCTCTGAACAATGCCTGTTACCACTGATAAAGGCGAATGTATTCACTATCCTTTAAATTTAAAAGGCTTTTTTTTTTACCCTTCTTGATTGTTCTTCCTCTGTTGTTATCACAATGAGAAAGCACAACAGCTTTTGAAGGAAAAGGAGAACTGATACAAAAATACAGTGAATACATGGCAAACTTCATCTCGGGCTCCCACAGAGCTACTCGGCACATACTGGTATGAGATCACTCTAAACAGGAGAGTTTTACAAAAGGTGATGTAATAGCAGCAGACTAAATACAGGAATTGCTTATTATAAAACCTGCTTTTCTTCCTCCTGTTAAAGAAATACTGCATTGTCTCAAAACACAGCTCTTCCAAACGGAAACTGCCAGCACAGAATGCCCCTTTTTTAATAGGATTTTTCCCCAGCAAGCTTTTCTGATGGGTGTCCTTGAAATTTTGCAGAGGCAGACAACTGCAGCTCTAAAAAGATCATTTGGCAGCTTGCTGTTGTTTGCCGAATCTCTGAGCCAGCTCCCTCTTACAATGATCTCATCCAGCACCGGCGTCTCAGGGACTGTCGCATGGAACCGCAGTTCCAGGGGTTTTTCTCCCTAGACAAAGAGAGGTCTTTGCTTGAGATGAACTTGAAACACTCCATCTAACTTAACTCCAGAGCAGTTCAGGTGTGAAAGCGAGTGCACCGCCACATCAGAGGGTAGGAAACTTTATCTTTGTTTCAGACTAAATCAAAGTCTAGGATTCAAATACTCTAGAAATCTGAAGCTGATGTTGTCTCCTCTCCAATTTGCACTGCACGAGCTCTGACACTGTAAAGTGAGACGGGCAAATCACTTGTCATCTTTAAATGAAACAACCACAAAAGCTTTTGCTTCATTTTTGACACTTGGCCCACTCTTATTGCTTACAGGTATTTATCTGGAAACATTTTTGTCCTTATAAAGATGTTTATCTGCTTCTGCTACTTATCTGCTCACTGAATTTACACTGAGCTTTCCAAAAAATCTCTCGTTAACTCTGCCATTCCACTCCGTAAGCAATAATCGACCAAGCCAAAACATTGCTGAAAAACCTGTCTATCAAATATTATAATTTGTGTCTTTTCTACCTGCCTAGTTCCATCCTCCCCCTCCATAACAGAAAATACAACTTCACTTTTCAGCAGCCAGACAGCTACATCCTCAGCATTCAGCCTCACCCTTCCATGGAACACACTAGCCCTTGCCATTTCCTTCGGAGAACTTCACAGTGTGGCAAAGCGACTGGGGAACCCACACCAGTGTCTGCTTCTGGCTGTCACCAGTGGAGGTGTGCCAGCTCGGCAGAAGAGCCCACAGAGGCTGCTTTCAGGACCATCACACCCACTTCTTGTGTTTCCACTGTCAAAGAGGCAACGCAGATGCTAAACCAGAAATGATGGTCCTGAGGTATGTTCTGAATACATGACAGCGTATGTGGCACAATAGAAAATTTTTATTGGCGCTTGTTAAGGATGACACATGTACCTTGGTGTAGATGTAAAACTTTAGCCAATAAAACTTGTGGCCATAAACTTTTTGATACTAAAAAACTTCTATGCTATACCGTCAAATATTTTCTTCCTCTGATTATATAGAAATAGAGTAATATGATGAATAGGTAGATGCAGGCCAGTACGAGATGCTTCTAACTGCAGTAAATCACAAGATACAAACCTGTCCAAATCTGACTGGCAGTGAGTTAGGAAGATTCAAAAATTACCAAGGCCAACAGATCTATGATTACCACATGTGAGCTGTTGCCTGCTGGGTAATCAGTCTGTTCTCAGCGAGCTAGCCCATAGCCTACAGGCATTTTGAAATGGTGTAAAACACCCCAGAGAAGGACAACTACTGCCGATGAAGAAGCGCTCTCCACCGCAACACGCAGGCCAGGAGAGCCCCGTTAGCCCTCTGTGCAGAGACTAATGCCTTCAGAGCTGGAGGACCTGCTTTACGTCCTGCTGCCTGCACTCCATGGGTTATGTGCACAGCTGGCTAATGACCGTGTTGTATTATGTATAAAGCCGTTTACTGTGATATGCTTGTGTTGTTAATATGCTGGAGAGTATTTTTCCTCTGTTTAAGGGGCAACTCTGGGAAACATTAATGCTGGATGATATGAAAACAAGGGCAATTCCAGTCCAGACGGCAAGAAGAAATCTGCAAAGTAGCCAAACATTTCCATCTGCTCAGCGAACAGAGACTTTCATGGCTCAATTTATGCCGTCTGCTGTGAGCTGCCATCACAGCGAGCAAGCAAGCCCTGCATTTGTAGGAGCCATGCTGCTGAATGCCGCCAATGATGCTTCCCTCGGGTGGCCTCCATGCCCCTCAGTCCATACGTGAGGCTTTGAGGCTGTTTTGACTGGTCCCAGCCCCTCTGCAACCTCCCCCAGATAAGACACTGAATACAAGGAGCCCTCTGCTACATGAAGAGAAACCAATGGTCTGAAGGGATGAACCAGGTTTTAACAGCTTGGTGCTGATAACTGTACCCTCCTTCCCCAACCCTCAACTTACCATATGCTTTGTGAACGTGTAAAACCCCAAAGAAACCTTTGCTTCAGTCTGTCCTACACAGTTAAATCATTTCTGGAGTCACCTCATCCTAAGAGGCCCTTGTCCACTCAATATAAAATCAGTGATGTTTTGAAAATACTGTAAGCCTGTTATCTTCTCACCACAACTTGTAATTACTAACAACTTTTCCCCCCTTTTTTTTTACTGGTTTTGCACTTTCACTGATGCACCTCTAGAGTATTTGGCTTGAAGAGCCTCTTAGAGACTCCAAAATATTGCAAAGCACCATAAAGGCACCTTAGGGAAAGTCCCTAGTGACCTTTTTCCTTAAGAGTCAAAAAATTATGGTTAGTACTTAAGATATGTGGATCCATTAATCACTCTCCAGCCTACAGACGCAGCGCACAGTTTTCTTGCTCACAGTTTACATTTGAGTGGGAGTTCCAGGTCATTGCCCTGTTAGTATAGAGCAGCACAGACTGAATGACACTTGGTAAAATTTCCCAGCTATTTCCTCGCCTGCACCTTTTCCATCTTCTTTCAGAGCAGGATTGTTTTCCAGCATGAGCATAACAACAGTGATGGAGGAGCTCTGGCTCCCTGGGGTGGCCAATCTGCTCCATCAGTGATGCCACAAAGACGACTCAGCTCACCTCACCGATTTCCACCTCCACAGACAGTCCCCACCGTGTCTCTAGCCTCCTCTAGCGCTTTGCCTCCCTGCTGGTGCTGAGGGATGCTGAAACTGCACCACAAAATGGAAATGAAATGTTGCACTGGGTGATTGGCATCCAGGCTTAGTTTATGTGAAATAGTTACGTCCCTTAGTTACATTTTAATGAGAAAGTGTTTCCTGAGATGCTCAGTCCTGCCAGCTGCCCAGGCGCTCCCTAGCAGCCTTGTTACCCTTGCTGTACTGCATCCACAACACCATTTGCTGCAGCACTAACAAGGCCAATGATTGCAATGATCCCTGCCATGTGCTGCACATGACGCCCATTCAACAATTCCAGCTCCTTCAGAGGGAAGCCCCTTGTTAATGCTTGTGCAGTCTCTCCACTGTACCTTCAGGTCCCTAGATCTGCACTGCCTTCCAGACAATTGTGCTCTGCTTGGATTAATTTATTCAATAATTCTTCTGTTGGCTTGGGCTGCTGATACACACGCCTTGTTCACAAAAACTTTAAAGATGATTCTCCCCTGCTCTAGTTCTGCCAAAGCAGGAATGGGTTTACAGGCTGGACTCCTAGATAACGCGGTGGGAGATACAGCACACTGCCGCCTGAATCACTGTTTTGCAGGTTTGCCACAAAGGCTATTTTCTCAGGCAGCTGCGAACAGAGAAAGAATGCCTGGTACGTGTTAATCCTTATCAGGGGAAGACAGACTTACATGCATTTGTTTATAACAGCGTTAAAGTTTGCTAATGTATTTTAATAAGTAGGTACAAAGAAGAGGCTCTCAAAAAAATCTAGTTTTCCTTTGATGGAAAGAGAAGGAGAGAATCTCAATTAAAAGAGATATGTTTTCATACACAGAAAACACCACAGTGTGAAGAGTTATGATATTTTTCTATTAATAACTTCTATAGAAGCAGACTACGCTTTATGATGTTTCTCTTGCTCTGAGAGCAGGGGAAGCTTGTTACCATTTTGTGTGGTGCTGTGAGGAGTTTCCATGGAGTTCTCTCACTGACCCTAACCTATGTAAGAATCACTACGAGGCTGCACTCGTTATCAGGACACAGATAGCATTAATGGGCAAAAAAAGTTCATACACAACAGGAAAAATTCAGAGGATGTACACAGCATTTGATTTTGACGTACATTTTGCATCTTCATACTTACGACATACTGACGACAATAATGGCATTCACGATTACGTACACTTTCAGGCTGTGACAATTCATCCCTAAAGAAATGAAGATCAGCGCTTCAGTTGAAGGTAAACTCTATTACAAGATTTGCCAGGAGAGTCTAAAGCCATTGTTCTTTGCAACGTCTTATTTATGAAAGTGTTCTGGCGATGCAGATCGATTTTCTTGGCTCCATATTTTAAGTATCTCACCTGTCTGGAAGTGGAGGTTGCTAGTATGTTGACTAATGAATGGAAAGTTTCTCTAGTTACGCTGCTGTTTCACTAAGCACTTCTCTTCATTCCCTACTGATAATCCCCAAAGCTCCCCTCAGTGGATCACTAACAGCGTTCTTACACTGACATTGCCCTCGCAGGACTCTCTTCTTCTCCCTCTTCCACCAGTGATTAAGAAATGCCAACTGTGAAGTCTACATGCAAGCCAGAATCCAGGCTAAGTCCAAACTTCTGCAGGACACTGGACTCACTCAAAAGCTTGTCTAGAAACAATATTGAGGCTCTACCAAGTACCGGAATAAATTACTGACAAAACACAGTATCGTTGATGCCACTAATTTAAGGTTTTGCCTTTATGTTAAATTGCAACCATAAAGACAATCACCATAAAATTTATTGGGGCAGTTACCAGCCATTTAGTTTTCTATGTAGATATTGTAGATTCAGAATGGTTTTGACAGCAATGGCTGCTTCTGCCTGAGGGACGCCGAAGCACCAGGATGATGACACTCTGTAATACCCAACACCGATTATTGCACCAGTGAGGCAGCTTTTTTACCATGCATGAAATGTTTTATACAGCCGTGGCTGGAAAAGTTACTTCATATTCTGCTATAAATATGAAGAAAATATCACTTGAAAAATCTTCTAAGATAAAGTTGCATGAGCTGAAGCAGCCACTTCGAAAGGGCCATCTGTAAATAGAGGTTGTGACTTATTACTTGGGTGGTACGCGACCACTTGATCTTCCAGCAGGCTATAGCAAGAGCAGATTAGAAGTAAAGGAAGAGCAGGCAGCGTATAAAATACATCAATGTTATGGCAGACGTTGCTTTACGAGTCCCCTGAAGACAGTATCATCTCATATGAGCTAGCATATTATTTTATTGCACTTGACATGATACTGCCGCTGAAGAGTTTTTGAAAGTAAAGAATATTTGTAATTTAGGATGCTCTATAAGTAAAACTTTGTGCAAACAACAATCTAGGTCAGGTCATCAGATTCAGACTGAGTGACACGCTTAACGCACTGCTAGTCCTTTTCTTTTGAAAGTAAATATTTATTTATCTGAAGGATGATAGAGATTTGCTTTGCTTTGATCTTATTTGGAACATAGTGAATGCATACAGTGAAGACACAATGAAAGGATGCCAGAGTACATTAATGTATCCTAAAACATCAAAATACGTGCCCTTAAAAATTTGGTTTTTTTACAAGGCAAATAGACCTTGACCTCTCTCTCTCTGTATATTTTGTTTACATAGGATAACTAAAATTTATTTTCAGCAAAACATTCAGTGTTAACAGCAAGTTAGTTATAGTGTGTGTACATATATATAAGTATGTGTAGCACACCTTCACTCTAAAATAATTCAGTCATGCCGAGATCCATTGCAGGAAGCACCTAAGCTAACTCGTGAGCAGTTTGCTCAGGTACCCAGCGCTATACTACATTGTTTCCGTAAGGTAAAAACACCCTGAGCACAACAGGCGTAAGTTCAAAGTTAATTCTTGAATTAGAGTCCTGAGTGGGTGACAATTTTTTTATTTCTTTCAGGACAGTATTTCACTGAATTCAGTGGCTGTGGACACCTATTTCAATACAGATGAACCGAAATGCCTGAGGTTCATCCAATGTTTAACTTTGCTGTATTGAGAACCAAGAGGGTGAACCAGCAGTTACCAAGTTAAATTTACATCCGTTTCAGAGGGGACTGAAAAAAAAAGGTTTAAGATAGGAAGTTCAGGTATCTCACAAGAATTCTGAGATGGTCTCTTCTCCATCAACCCATACTTTAAGTAAAGTAGGCAGCTCTCCTTCTCCATCAGTGACCCAGACAATGAGACACACACAGAGAAATGCTGGAGGAACTAACAGTTTAGAAAAGAGATGACTCAAGGGGAACACGATCACAGTCTATAAATATCTTCAAGGCAATAACATAAACGTATAAAAGAAAGATGGGAATTACTCGGTCTCAGAAGTTTGTAGGTAAGTTGGCAGTATAAGTTAAGGAACAGAATAACTGGTAAGTGAATAGTGTCTCCAGGGGAGCTGGCTAGGAACTACTACTGTAAATATTCAACAAGAGGTAAAATCAGATACTAGTGGGGAAGATGCACTGAGCAGACCTGCAAGATCCCTGGAGTTAGACTAGATGTTTTTAAGTTGTCTTTTCTGGTGCTGCTTTGGCTATCCATGACATCAGGATAAGCCCTAGAGAGAGAAAAGATCCCATTCACCAAACTAAATGTGGTTCCTTAAGTTACAGTTATCCGTAAGCAGGTGCTTCATTGACTCAGCACCTGCCATCTACTTCCTAAAAGTGATAGCTTTTATGATGTGCTAATGTAGAAGGCACTACACAACACCAACACAAATTCAGAGTTGCTAATCACACTACTAATAACTTTGAGCCTATCTGCTGCTGATCTTATTAATATAAATAGGATTATTAATTCCATCAGGTGTCAGCGGTGATGTTGAGTGACACTGTGTACAGTAATCTCCCCGAATGACTCATTAGGCTCACAGAGAAATATGACCTCCTCCCGTAGCTGCACCTGGCTTGCCTGAGGCATTAGAGGCTCAGATATCTTTTTTTCCTGTCAAACAAACAGCCAGCGAAGTGCAATGACATATTGTTATTAAATTAAAACAAACCAGAGAACCCTCCAGCACACGGAAGCTAGGATTGCAAAGCCAGACAGTAACAGGTTGCCTGTCGCACTTCAGGTCTCTCTCCAGTGCACGTGCGCTGGGACGCACTGCCAAACCCCATGTTTCCATAGGAATTATGGCTCATTTAGTGACTCTATAGTTACTCGGTGTTTCTTCTCAACATCCATGTGCAGTACATTGCACCACATCTTATTTCTGCACACCCATAAAGCCTCTACCAATTGCATCGCGCTTCCAGGCCTTTCTTTGTTACACTAAAATTTCTCATTTTGCCTCGATATTCCTACATCATTTGGCATTATTACAATCTTTTTTCTGGCAGACATGAAACTAAAGCTAGCAGTGAGTAAAGCCAAAGCAGCTAAAACTCTGCACTGAAGGAACAAACTTGAGATCCCCAGAGTGGGATTTTCCAAAGTACTCATCATTTTTATGGCACCCCGCACACACGGAGCACAGATCCAAGCGGTCACGCTTGCAGCTGGGAACGCTCAGCATTTATGCAAATCTGCCCTAACACACATCCTACCGAGTACTAACATAATTAAGAACGTGCGAACTGCAGCTCCGAGTATTTTGGCACCACACAGCCGTACCCATTGCCTGTCAGCAATCCCTGGCCATGTTCATCACTGCAGAGTTTCCAAACAAGATTAGGGCTCTGCGAAGATCAGACTCATTCCCTGCACAACCTTCCAACTTTTGCACGTGTCCTGTACGAGGAAAGCACTCTGAGGAACAAAACAGTTCCTAAGCACCCAATTAAAGACTATACCACAGTGCACGAGTACAAAAAGGGCGAGTTAAGATGGCAAAGACGATGAACCAGAATTCCTCTGTCTGCTACACAGGACGGCTTTACCCAATAACTTCTTAAATGATTGCCACTTTTGAAAGAAGCACAGTAAGTACATTTTCCTAGGTAACAACCTAAGAAAGATCCTCACTAGATTTACAAAAGCACTATCCTACAATTTTCTACAGTTTTCTACTGTCTGCAGTTTTCTACAATTCTTTAGAAACCTGCAAACATTGGATGTCATGGTAAATACATGAGGATGCGTGGGTTTAGCAATAACCAGTGCCTCCCGTTCCCTATTTAAAAACTCGGACACGAGTATGAACTAGCTCAGCCAGTGCTTTATTCCAGACCTGTGACCATTCTCTCCCACTATCACATCATGAAGAGATCAAAAAGTTCTTTGCACGGAAATTTTTTGCTCAATGTTTGTATTAAACCTGGCAAACTACACCTCTGCTTCATCGCCGATTCCAGCCACGTGTTATCATCGCATAAATGATGCTTACAGTTTTGGGTAAGTCAATTTGAGCAGGGATTAGTCTTCCTACCTTCTAAACCTTTAAATATTTGATTTACAAATAAGTATGACTTTTCATCCCAATTATTTTCCCCATTATTTCACCTATTTTTGCACATTTTGTTGCTGGACAACAGCCTTCCCAAGCATCATGCAAGTGCAGTTTTTCGTTGTGTTTACGGACTTACTGCATGTGTGGCTTTGTATTTCTACCCTTGCTATAATTTATTCCCTACGTTCATCCTGGAAGAAACACAGACCAACCAGTCAAAGCCTCACCTAAGCCAGCTGCTAGGGAGCCCTGCGCTAGGCACAGAGGAAGGCAGACAGCTCTCCCAGCATCACTCCTAGGGAGGGTTTCTGGGTCTATTTCTTCATGTTTCCCCCATGCTCAAGCTCAGCACAGGCCGCCTTCTTGGAGCAGTAATTTTTCACAGACTTCTGAGAGTTGACCCTAACCTAAATAAATGGTGACTATTCAACGTGACTAACGTGAACATCCTCCAGGAAGACTGTGCATATGGGAACAGGAGATACAGCTCTGCCTTCATCATGAGAGACTGCCTGCACAAACAGGAACTAAGCAAAGAACTCGGTGGTTTTAACAGACAATTATTAGACAACAACCTGTGAGAACAGCAAGCTTACAAAAAGGGCAACTTCACCCCTGAAAAGGGATGAAGCAATTCCTGGCTCTGTGCGTGCAGCATGGGAAAGATAACTACCAGGCTGGTGTGCGCAGTTCTCGTCTCTATGGATCAAGGTGGCTGTGGACATCTCAAAGCAAGTGCAAAGGAGGAGCGGAGAAGTGCTCCAGGAACCGGCAAATTCATCCTGACAATGTAAGGGCTAGGAAGCTTTTTATGTATCTAGGATACTGAAGAGTAAACCTAGAGGTGACGTGAACAGGGCAAAACACTGTTTTTATAGAGAAGATATCAGCCAGCACAGACTTTCTACTCTGCCTCGAGATAGCACAGGAAGGTCCACTGACTGGAAGCTAAAGTGAGACAGGTTTAACCTTGAAATAAGGCAACATTTCTTAGGGAATACAGAATTTAGTATTAAAACTGGTTACCAGGAGAGGTGATAGGCTTGCCTGGATCTGGAGACTTTAAAATATTTATCTCAATGCTGCTTCTAGGAGAAATTTTATGGCCTAGACAGTTGTGAAAAAAGGGAAGGAAACTGCCCTAAAGGTTCCAGCGGAACCCTCCTGGCCTGGAACTCTACAAATCCTCTCCCAAAACTGGACCAAGTTTACTTCCCTTTCCTCATCCTGTAGTTTGGAATCAGGAAGGATTTTTCCTTCCACCAATGCATGCTTGGCCAGGCATGCTGGGTCTTTCCCTTGTTTGAATATTTCTTCCTTCTCTGAGGCATCAGAGCAGCTGCAGCTGGAGCTGCAGGCACTGGATGGAGAGCTACCGCTGTGCTGTATGAAAGAATCCTTTTTCTTAAGGGCTGGCTGGTGAGTGTTACTTGGATGCTCAAGGGCATGCAGATCACTTGATGTGAAGTTGAAAAGGAATTTTATGAGGACCTCGGGGGATTTTCTTTTGCCAATCTCCCTAGCACGGTGCATAGCTTGCCTGCTAGAATCATGGGGACATATTTCAATTAATACTTTTTTCCTCTCTGCTGTTCTCTGCAGAAGCATAGTTTAATGTTCTGAGAAAAGCAACTCCTCTGACTACCTGATCTTTGGGCTTAATATAGGGAATCTGACTGAGCATCTGAGTATGAAATTATTTACCATAATATTTACTGTCTTTTTCCTTTTGTGGTCTTGAGCACATATATAACACTCAATTTACAATACAGACAGCATGAAAACCAGACAGCAGACTGCACTGCGTAGAATCACTGCTTCACAATTCAATTTATCCACCTCTTTTTGGGTATTTTATTTGTATTAACACAGTGTGTAGGAAGAGCAGGGAACAGCTATCCAGACGCAATGTCCCAATCAGACAAGCCCAGAAGGTATATCTGTGTCTGCAGGCTGACAGTCCTTTTTTTCTCATAAGTCATACTCATGGCCCTCAGACTGGAACGCTGTGACCTTTCTGGTGTATCTGAGGGGCTGTTCACACTGCCGGGCTTTATGAATACAAGTTTAGTCTTGTAATCACGTATATCCACCATGATTAACTCAGTCTGCCTGCATAAAATCATCTCACATTAATTAGCGGCACGTGTGCACAAGGACATTTATGCGTGTGCCTACATCTATGCACATGAGTTTTGGACACGTGGCTAGAGCATCACAGTTCAGACCAAGCCAAACGATAATCCCAAAGCTATCACAGATGGGCTAAGTGCAGCCAAACCCGGGCTGTACAAATTAAGGGTTCAATTTTTATTTTTTATTCAGGACCTCAGTGTCCTTTTCATACACACTTTCTGGAGCTGCCAAGCTTTCCTGATATGAGTTTTTACCAGGAGACTATTCTGTGTCATCATTTCCCTTGTGACTGACTAACTGGCAGCATCTCCCCTAAGAAACGTGGCAGCATCAGGAATGCTGTCACCTGCGGAGACCCCAGGGAGCTGCCTTTGCAAAGCTGACATTTCCACAGTGTGGAAGAACAGGCTGCGCTTGTCTGTGGCACAGCATAGGGACCGAAAAGAAAAGACAAACAGCTTTTCAGGGATTCTGGCTCAAAAGATGCAAAACCCACTTCAATAAAAAAATGAATCTGGGAGAAAAAGCAGAAGGTGTGGGTGATGGCAAAGATAAACTAGAATGCTAAAGAGCTTAAGTTTTCAGGGTCACCTGCAGCCACAAAAGGCATTGCATTTTTTCATTCTTAAAGTAAAACAGTAGATATGAGAGGCAAAACCCGGGAGATACAAGTAAGGTTTGATTCCGATTTCTGTACCTGGAGGCCTTCACTCAGACTCTTCACCTGGGACAGCCTCTCTCCTGCAAGAACAGAACCCTAAGTATTTTTTCATTTTTCAAATCTTTGGGCATTTTCAATGGCTTCTTGCTGTCTGAGATGCTCAAAGGCTCACTCCAGTCCCACTGCTCTGCGCACGCTTTAAAGCATCCCTTTTCATGTCTGCCCATGATCTCTGCTAAACTTCACTCCTTTCCCACTATTGATATTCATGCCATTTACACTTCCACCTGTTTGCTCCTAGTGGAGACTCAGTCCAGTTCTTCCACGCACACCAAAAGAGGTTTCATGAAGCAGTTCACTTAGACTGAGAACAAGGAAAACTTGTTCTAGCCCACTTGTCTCTCCCCTTTCCAGAGGAAAGGGTCACCATCACAGATAATTATCAGCACTCCCCCAAAGACCAACCCCATCCCCTGAGGTTCAGCTGTCTGAGACCCAATACCTGCAGTGCTGCAGGTCAGCCGTGAGAATCTGGCTCAGCTTTATTGTAAAAAAAAGGGTTATGAAGTTGTGAGACAATCCATATCTAAAGGCAAGCAAGACAGAAATGCAGACAGAAATGAAACTGTTGAAATAGTACCAGTCAGTGACGCAAGAGAAAAACACTGACATGAGACCCTATAAAGCCCTAAGAAAAAAAATGGACAATCTAAGGCAGCAACTCAAAAAGAATGGTCAAGTGTCAGCTTGACTAAGGAGTAGCAGAGGCCAGCCCTTTCCCACCTGACTGATGACTAAGTGGCAATTAACCCACCACCCACTAGGTCTCTGTGTCTGCAGTAGAGAACACATCAATGTTCTGCTAGCCGGGCAGCACTTTTGTCCTAGCTGACATTAGTCAATAAATTATCCCTGTGTACTCTTCAATTGCACATATCCTGCTTGCACAGTCTCTCTGCACACCGTCAGAGATGCCCAAACAGAAGCGACCCACTTGAGGAAGGGTTACAGAGAGTCTCTCGGTCTGCAGAAGCAATTTGCTAGCACATTAAAATGATAAGCATCACAACCAGAGACTTCCATGGAGCTGCAAAGAAGAACCAGAGAATGACCCTCCTTATTTTGTTCAGGGCTTGACAACACAGAGGCAGGCAACATGCTGATACAGACACATGAAGGCAAGTGCATCGGTTCATTCTACCTTTTTGAACAGCATGCCAACAGTAGCATAATCTTTCTCTGAATATCCAATATGTATCTGAAAATGATATCCCAAAAGCACAGTAAAAGGGGCTCAAGAGAAAGAAAAAGACTGAGTGACAGTGCTGCTGCTGCTACTGCCATTGCTGCTGCTCACTCTGACTGGTGATACGGAAAGGAAAAGCACACACAGATGACAGCCGCTTTAGAGCCAAGACTGTCAGAACAGCTCTCTGTTTGCCACAAAGCAGCAATACATCTAAATTTCTGTGCCTTGCAACGGGCACCTGAGAGAGAACTTTCCAAAACCTCCACTAGTAACTTGTCAATTCTTAGGCACCTCTTTAGGTCACGACCCCCAAAGTTAATCTGTATCTACTAGGACCAGGCTGTGAGTGAATTAGCAATACTAATGCAACCCCCTCAAGATGCAGCCTACCTGATTGCCCACTTGTCTTCTTTACAGAGCCCATGTGTTTTCATTTCCCCCACCTCATAAGAACTTAGAAATTTTAAAATAATGTAAAGCACGTGCACCTGTTTGTAGTACCAGAATATGGACAAAACATGAGTCAACGTAGTCTGTTTTTTTGCCCAGGTGTTGAAAGGACGGATGAAAATAACATAATAAAGCAGCTATTATGGAAGGGAGTTGATAAAGGGAACTAGAGCAAACACTGTGCGCACCATTTTTTCCCTCCTGTCTTGAAAATCTGTACTGACTTATCAAGTGTGCCCTCGTTCATTTGGGTAGGCGAAGAATGGAGGATGCTTAGCACTCACCCTCAGTGGACTTTATTCTTTTACACATCACATTCTGGCCATGTGACGATCAGTGGGATTGAGTATGTCAAAGCCATTACCAAGAGCACAACAGAATGCTGTACTTCTAAAAATTTGTAAAAAATTTTCGGATATGAACAAAAATATCCCCTTTAATGAGACCTTCAAGTCCGTATCTAGGGCCAGAATTCAGTACTATGCATCCTTGAATCCCTGACAGTGCACCACATCTCCTGCATCAGAAAATGGAAATGACTCAAGTTTCTCTTGGTCTCAAGTACTCATTTCTATACGACCACATCTCTTTGTAACAGCCAAAATAAAAAAAATTGTAACTTTATAATATATTTATTATGGGATGTAAACAATCATACTGTGTGTGTGAATTAAAACCATACTTAGGATCGGATTCACCCTTCTCCTCCCCTGTACTCTGTTTTTTTACTGAGATTTTGCTCCTTTCTGCATCTTCTCTCTAACCCCAGACAAACAAGAGTCAGTTCACCTGTGTCCCTCAATTTCAGGCCTTAACAGTTATCTCTCTCACTCACTTTAGGTATCTTCTTCCATTCTCTTTACCTATGCTGCTTTATCACTTTTCTTCCCCTTTCAAGACCAAAACCCAGCTTTCCCTGGTCTCCATTCCTGATGCTTATCCCCCTTCTAGCTCCAGCGCAGTTACAACCCAAAGGGAACGACGACCAGGAAGATATGGAAAACCCATCAGGTCAGGAGGAATCAAGGCAAGAGAAAGCAACTGGAAAAAAGAACTGAGCTGCCTCAGCACTTTCAAATGGACAACCGAAAGAGCCAGAAAGTGGGGACAGGGACAAGACACAGAAGCACAGAGATTACATCAGGTCTATACTGCTGTTTCAATGTAATGGAAACATTTCTTCTTGAATTTTTGGTTCTGCTTCCACTTGATAGCGTGCTATATCCAGTCATTAAAAGCTGAGTGGATTTTTATAGCTGCTATTAGAATTGAATTTTACCTTCCTCCAAAAAGATTCCCTGTTTAATAAATTAAATTTCAAAGGCAAAAATAATTACTCACTGCCATGTACATTCCCTTATTTTCACTAGAAAACAAATTAAACAAAAATGAAGTTTTCATGTGATAATCAATATTCATCAAATTCTAAACTGCAGCTTCAAGCCAAAGGCTAATAATAATATTTGAATTAGTGACACACAGCAACACGTACCTGTTCTCCCTGGGTCCTGGGGCCTAAATATTTGCATGAATCACTAATACACTGAATTGCTGATCCAGATCAGCAAAGCTTTCAAATGCTCTGTCTGGTTGATAACCTCTATAAAACACAACCACAGCTCAGAAATGCTGATCCATACTAATGCACTTATGTCCCAGTACTTCACCACACAGGCCAATAAAAATATTAATGCACTAGAAGTGCTGATGCAGCCCCATTAGAGCAAGATTTCCTCACCATAGAAGCATCCTGGTTTTCTTCCCTGTGAGCTATGCTTTCAGTAAATGTTAGGCTGGAGCATCCCAAGGAGGAGAAAATATGAAGCAGTTCTGTCCTCATCAGTCAGACAAGGTAACGGTGATTCGGAAATGACGACATACTTCTTGCTGAAGAGGCAGGTTGAGAGAAACAAGAAAAAAAAGTACTCTGCCAGACGAAAGAGAGAAGGGACAGCATATGTTGAGGTAACTATGCTCTAGGATAGAAACAATTTTCTTCTCTTTTAATGTGGTTGCATGTGTCAGGTTGTAGGTCCTACAGGGCTAGAAATAAGTTATTTCCCGTGTGTGTCAGGTAGGAACTTGGTGGTTTGGGGAAGACTGTGAACAACTACCATTAACTCCAACTGGTGTGACACACATTGGACCACCCATTCCTCTCCTCTTTCGCAAAAGTTGGGCAGATTTGGAAAAAAAAAGTTACTTATCATATATCCTAGAGCACTGTTTTAACCACCAGTGGGGACACAGAGCCAGGCACAAGATGCTAAACTACCAACATGGCTTTTAGAAGATGTCCTTTTCACAGCTTCACAGATATTACGAACTGCACATTAGGAGAAGCACCTCAGAAGGATATCATATGTCCTGTCGTGATGACATAATGTGGGGGAATAATGGCAGGTTACAAACCTGATCAGCTTTTCTGAACTCTAAAACACTCCACTTGAGGAATGAATGACTTGAAATGGGCAATTCCACTTCCAAAGACAATGTTTAGTCATCACCTTGAAATGTGATATCAAAGCCAAAGGCAACTGTCAATGTCCTAGTTCTGCTGAATGGTATACTTGTGACCTCTGGATGTATACTTTTGCAAATAAAAGGTATTTTGTTAATTAAATAAACATGAGGCTTAATCTACACAGGCAAATTGCTTTTAAAAAGTGTCATTAAGGTAAGTAAACTCGACACACTGATGTAGTCATCTCTAAAGACTTCATATATTCTAACCAAGATCTGTACTAAAAAAAAAAAAAGGCAAAGGATCTAAAAGAAGCTCAAGAGATTAAAGCTGGTATTTGTGGTTTAAATACACCACTAGACACTGGGTTGCAAGATTCATATACAAATATGAAAGCAAAAATTAATGCAAAATATTTAGTGTAAACAGGTAGAAACCCAAGAGGAGGCTTGACACAAGAGCACAACGTAACCTATGGCCAAAATGAACGTTACACACATTCAGAAGATGTCAAAACTACAAAGTGAACCTCCTTAAGGTCAGGAGACGAAAAATGTTTTGTTTACAAGACAGTTTTTAATGAAATTACCACAGTTCAGTCAGCTGGGTTTCCTAGAGAATGAGGCTCCTGTGGTGACCGCACTATCCACCTGTCTCCTGCTCCCCACCAGTTCCTAAATCCATTCACTTTCGGAGCTTTCTGCCTGTCAAATTCAGACAGCAACTGCAGATGTTTCTAAGACAATAAAGTTCCTGTAAGTTTTGTAAATACCCACAGCTGTAAAGAGGAAGTCACACCTGTGGTGGCACAGAAGGAAAGGAAGGAAAAATGGCCATTAGTCAATCTTTTGGCAGCAGCTCATCAGTATGTGCA
Source organism: Pterocles orientalis (assembly GCA_011057875.1). Lineage (NCBI taxonomy): Eukaryota > Metazoa > Chordata > Aves > Pterocliformes > Pteroclidae > Pterocles > Pterocles orientalis. The sequence goes on along the minus strand of WKFP01014790.1, from coordinate 1,316,286 downwards.
TATAATGTGCACGCTGGATACCCAAAACACATGCATTTAGTTCTGAATTTTATCAGCTGTGTTCTCCCGAGCCAGGACAGAGCCTCCTGCTGCCCTGCAGACCAAGGACAAAACCCTCTCCTGAAAAGAGAAGAAACTAGTCCTGCACAGAATTAATACCTTACGTTTAGGCAGAGCTGAGAAAGGCAGAGCTGAGAAAAACATGTAGCAGAGTAAACACTAAGGCCACCCCAGCAGGGAAATCTGTCCTCCTATGAATCCATTCCTGTCTGTGGAACACAATTACATTTGATTTTACTTGACAGTACTCCATTGAAACTCCAGAGTAATGCATTCCAAATTGCATTTATTGAACAAATTCAGTATCTTTATAGCTGTTCTTACGAATTCGTCTCCTATGTAGGTTATCATTGAACAGACAAAGTTGGGGGCAGATTTGTAATTACTATAAACAAGTATCTTTTACTCAGCCAAATCTAATGGAGTTTCTATTAAAACTGATTTATTGACATTACAGTTTGTTTCACTGACTGGATAAAGACTGGCAGAATGACACCTATATTATTATTTTAATTTTTTGATGCATTCTACAAGATGTTAAAAATACAACTATATAATCAAAGATGGGCAGAAGAAACTTTAATGCCACGCAGAGAGATACACAGGATCCTGTTGGGAAGACAGGAATGAAACTGGACTGTGTTCCCAGATATACCCATCCTAAAAACTTTCTTCTTCTGAACGCTCCCACAGGCACAACTCCTCACTTACAGTCCAGTAGTTCCTTTCAAAGGAAAGCCTTAGAGTGTTCTATAAGAAAAAGTAAATTTTGTAGCTCACATATGAGAATCACTACTGACACTATAAAAAAACAAAACCAAAACAAACCCTAAAAATCCTAAGCCAAAAATAAGCATTGTCACTCTGTAAGCTAGAAGAATTTTCAGACTCCGAGTAAACGGTGAAGCTGAAAAGACACAAGAGAACGTGTACAAAATAAACACAATGCAATGCTGAAAAAGAAAGTAGAACAAATGCAAGTAAGGATGATGAAAACATGAAATTATTTCCAAATAGTTATGACTGTCCTTTCTTTAACTTAGAGCTTCTTTATCTATCAACATCTGTTGATGTCACTGTGAATTGCCCACTCTGGTCAGGAAGTTATATTTTAATTCCAGACTGACCGCTTATGCCCTCTGCAAGACCTCTGGTCTGTCAGGCAAAGAATGAATGTCTCAGGGAACAGAGAACCCATAAGGGCCAAAACGAGAGTTTTCTGTACAAGGCCAGTGTGATATTTAGCCTTACATCTTTAGAAAGGTATACAGTAGCACGAGTAACAACTTTAACTAAAGAAAATTAAACTGTGTCTGCCCTATCAAGTTGACTTCTGACAGACAATGTCAGCAGCAGCAAGCTCAGAGGAACTGATGCTGAAAGGTTTAAAAGGCTAGCATGCACAGGACAGGACTGTTTCCTAGCGCCAAAGCAGAAAACATTCAAATCCCAGAGACTTTAACATACTAGAAGCATGCCTCTGGCTATGCTGTTTTGGAAAATTTCAATCTCAACAATTCAGACAGTTCCCAGAGGGAGGTTAGAGAAAAATACATTGTTTTGCTCATGTTTAGAAACAAAAAGAAAAAATATTTTCTGTAAGAAGCTCTAGATTTGCAGTGTAGAAGTGCAACTTGGCAAGGAAATAGCTTTCCAAGAATAACAACTCATAAGCCATTAGGAAAACTGGAGCCAAGTCCTCCTTAGCAAAGATATTCTAGTCTGTTGCAGCTCACTTTGCTGCAGGAGGCCAGCCAAGGTTTTTCTACAAATGCAGATTCCTCACTAAGCCTCAGCATCAACAGCACATAAACAGTTTCTTGTTCCTCTCCAGGCTCCAGCAGCTTGGAGAAAAAAACCCATAAGGTAAAGGTATAAGGTATAAAGTTTATTGTATAAACAATGGCGCAAGAATGTGGTCAGCATGGAAAGCAGAGAAGCATGCAAGTTTATGAAGATAAGGAAATATTTTACATGTTAAAAAAAAAATAAATCCCTGGACCTCCAAAGCCTGGAATGGAACCTAAAATTTGAATCTCAACATTTCAGAAATAGCTTTTCTGACAGTAAATAGCTAGGTAACATATTTGAAAATGTACGTTCCATTAACAACCCCAACCTACTGTTATTTCAGTTACTCCATTAACAAAATTGGTAGCAAAACTGATGGGCGAATGGGAAGCATCTTCCCCACTAATAACATGATTTAATTGCCATTATTATAGGATGTAAGTACTAAATCTTTGCCATAAGTCATTTAACACAGAAATGCTAAACTAATGCTACATAGGTTACTCCAATTCTGGTGTTTCCTAATTTCAAAGCACTTTACAGTTTTATTAAGATTCTTTTGGGAATCTTTTGGCACATAAATACAAAATGGAGATTGTTGGTATTTATGCACAGTTTAATGATGACTATGAAAGCATCCTGTTTGCCTTTACTCTGAGACACTGGATATTCACCAAAAAAAAAGTGCTATTCCAATTCAAAGGGCAGGAAATTTACCAACTAAATGATTGAAGCATAACCCAGAGGTCAAACAAAACCTATGGGACCCAAAAGATCTCAGTGTTTTTCCTCAAGTATTTACAAAATGGGAAAACTGGCTGCCTCTGACTTACCTCCAGCTCATCTGCTCGTGTCTGGCACTCAATTCCTCAGGCGTGCCAGCCACATGGACTCATGCCTTGAAGGTTTTTACACCTCGAGCTAATGTGAAAGATGCAGCTGCTGAAAGCTTTAAGAGCCGGAGGTGTGAAACAATAACCATGTCACATTCTGAAATTGCCATTTATGCACTGGTTTTAAAAAAATGATATAATAAATTCAGCAACTTTTAGAGAGATTTGAAGAGCAAGTCCCCTCCGATATGCTTCCAAGCTTGAGGCAGCTCTTAGCAGTTTTAAGTACTTTCACGGCTCCACATGTGTTCTGCAAGCACACCGACAATTCAGCACCTGAATGTACCTGTGCAGCTACTGACCAATATTTTATAATGCAGACATTGCTTATTTTGAAACAGAGAGGCTGGATGAAATGTTGTTCCTATCTTATGTGTTCCCACAAGCATGCCTTAACAAATATCTTCAAAACAGAGTACATAATATCCAAAGGAGTATAAATTATTAAAGTGGTTCAGTTACAGACACAGTTTTGAAAACACCTACCTAGTGTGCTCAAGTTATGTTCTTGTAGTCTCTGCATTTCTATGTAAACACAGTTGACTTGGTTTTCAAATGGAATCAACATGCAAAGCTCACACCAAAACCTCTGGGTTTAGAGCAGTTAATTTATGATGAAGTGTGCACACCTCAGTTGACTAACAGCCAAGTTTCTGAATAGAAACATTACTTCCCACTGAAGGACAGGAGGGATTCCCCTGTTTTTTGGTGCCCCCCAAAGAACAATGTTAACCAGGACAAATTTGGCAATGAAATAAATTGTGGTTTGATCCAGAGAGCTTGAAATCCCAACTGGAGCCACAAAGAGACACCTGAGCTCTAGGAAGAAAGGCAGCAAAGCAGCGTGTCCACGGCCAGTCCATGTTAGGTAGCGGGCTGGAAATGTACGGACAAACCCTTCCCTCCCTGTAAACTGTCCTTTGCCCTGAAATGTGGGTATCTGTAAGCACGGAAAAAGCCTTGCGACTCTCTCCCCCTGTACAGAAACCGAGTTAAAGAGAAGACAGACAGCAGTCCTTTGCCATAAAGAGCTGTCATCAGAAAGGTCAAGGGTCTTCCCTGTATCACCAAGAAAACCTTAACTGCTGTCCTGCATATACAGCAATTTTGGTAAAAGCAAAACTATATTCCAGATGGTCCAATCACATTGGACTTTGGTCAGTTTTATGCTACGATAGCAAACTTGTTCAGACAAGCAGGATCCTTGAAAGTGCTAATGAGGAAACCTGTGAGACAAGTCTGCACCAAACTCACGGGCCCTCTCCTTTTCCCTCGCTCCAAACAACAGATTTATTAAGGCAGGGCCCAGCAATCCAGGTCAATTACTGGGAAAAGGCCAGGGCACAATTTATCAATTGAATGACTTTCTACCTCATTAAAGGTGAAAATAAAAGGGACTGGAGCAACAGCAGCCTCTCCTGCACTTGCTGATGGGATTTGAGATTTGCTATTGATTTTCCAAGTGGAGGCACTTAGTTCTCCTTACCTCACTGAAAGGACATTCTGTCATTAAAATGAATGACACAAAAACCCACCCCTTCACACCTCAGCCTTGTATTAAAACTCCTCCCTTATTGACTACTACTTTTACAGGGCTTTCTGTAGCAATTCTGCGTTTATTGATACGGAAAAATTAGGCACTGTACAAGGCCCCTGTGACTTCCAAGCTGGAAGGTACTCTAGCATTTCAAAGACAACTAACAGAGGTCTGAAACTGCTGTTCTAGCATTTTACTTCCTGTCCTGCCCCAAGTAAGTACGGGATAATGAATATGAAATAAAACCCCAGTAATTGAATTACTTAAGTTAAAGCCCATACGCTGAAATAAGCAAATACTAGGGGAAACATGCACAGTAGAAACAATCAGTGGTAGCCCTGAAGCAGACACAGGCAAGTAAGTCAGAATTTGAGGAAGAAAAAGCAGAAAGATCCAGAAACTCTTATTTCCCTGTCCAAAAGCACTGGGCCTTATAGATCCTCTCTGGCTCAGACATACGATTGCTCTAACAAAGATCTCTCAGAAAAACAGAGATGGCATTTTTGTCTTTATGAGCTCTGTTTCCATGAAGTCAACCTATTTTCTTTTAGAGCAGCCTCCCTCAGTTCAGGACCTGCGTATTCCTTAACCGAAGAAAACAGCAGAGGTACACAGCACGATCCTGTCAGTCCTGTATGGCATATCAGCCCACCAGCCAAACTGCTGGTCCAAACCGCTCATCAGGAGCCCCTGAAAAACCCTACAGAGCAAAACTCACCCTGCTGGAATATCCTGGAGTGTTTTTCATTTGTATTTATTTTTAGTTCCATGTTAATTAATTTAAGTTAATGCTTTTACTCTGTTTCTATTTAATTAATTAGAGTATGAAGTTTCTGGCCCAAACCAGCATGCTCAACCATGAGCTTAGTAGCAGACAGAACAGCAGTCTTTCGGGCACTACTTTGTCACAGCCCTAATTAATGAAGACAATTCCAAACAACATCTAAACTTGTGTTATAAATGGCTAAGACAATCATGATCTGAAAAGAAAACATAATATGAAAGGCAACCACTGAGCAGAAATATGCCCGGCTCAGCGGGATCCTGAGCTATCTTGGGCAGAAGCGGGAAGCTTCCCTGGAGCCCTGGGCACTCTCAGGAACACCGCACACATTTTCTGGCTTGGCTTCCTTTGTCCCTACAGAGCTAACTGTAAAAAGAGGTCAAATGATTTTTGTGGTATTTCAAATTTGGAGCAAAAGCTAGTACATGTTGTTAATCAAATAAATTGCTAATGCCTCATTCTGCAAAGTAAATTGCTTAAGTTATATCTCTTTTTCTGTAGGTCTGGCTAAGGACACAGAAGACAAATGGGTTTTCAGCATTAAAAAAGTAAAAAAATGTATTTTTCATAATTCATGTGCGGCACTAGGTGGGTGGGTTGGATGCTTGGCTGCTTTTTAAAAGGTCATGCATAGAAGGGCATGCACCTAATCTGCTACCTTATTCCGAAGTTCAGTTTACAGCAAATGTAGCTGACACCATGCACAATTACCCGAATCCCTAGGAATAAAATCACCAACCAAAATCCACAAAGAGACATTAATTGTAGAAACACCCTTCAAAGCACAGTGTAGAAGACCTGGCAAAATGCCTTTGCATTTGGCTGAGATTTCCAAAGTGGACGAAGGGAACTAAGTGTCCAAATGTTACTGAGCTTTTGCAGGAGCTGCACACTTTTCATTTTCTTGAGAGTAGTCCAGAAGGCTGCATTCAGAACAACAGCATAGGAGAAACCCACATTTTTTCATGTGCAAGATAGCTAACATACTAAGATAACTGAAGGCTGGAGATTTTCTCACTTATCCTTAACTAAGCCATGTTTCTTGACCACGGACATGCCTTACTCTATCCCAGACATACATCACAGCAGACTTACACTTTAAACAGAATTTACACATTTTCAGATCTAGTTTGGAATCCAGAACCCCTTCAACCTTCTCCCAGTAGCAAACCCAGAAGACACCTGAATAGCAACGTATTCAAAGATTTAACACAAATACTTTGCATACAGAGAATTCCCCTTCTTCATCTGCAGCTGGAGAGGGAAAACGTAGATCTGCTTGCTAAAACCAGTTTGCATCTTCAGAGCTAAAAGGATTTTAAGAGTTTAATGTACTTCCAAATGAAAAGAAGCTGGAGCAAGAGAGATTTCCTTTCCCCTCATGTCAGACTTCAACAGAGAGACATCTGTGAGAGAACTTTCTCTCTCACCGGAGGGGCTGGGTTTGCAGAAGCCTTTCTTGCTTCCTAAGAGTAATGGAACAGTGCTCTTTGTCCAAAACTGCCCGGGTTTGTGCAGAATTAGCAAAGAGCAGGTGCTGAGCAGTGTATGAGCTGTCTGTCGCTACCTTGAACACTAGGGAAGTCAACAGGCTAATGTCAGGAGTGAAGGTCTGGACATCATTTTCTTGTATAATTTAATCTTTATGTCAGGCTCCTCATTTCCTTCTCTTTATTCCTTCACTCATCTGCTGCCTCCTCTCTCATATGCAGTAAGCACACCATTGAAATAACAAGGCAGAGGCTCCATGACCATTCCAACCTCCTTGCTTCCAAGCCTGTCCCATCTCCAGACCATCTGCACCTTCTCTCTCAGCAGAAAATTAACCCTATTGATAGCATCTGGCACAAGGCGAGGAAGCAGCTGATGGGAATGTTAGTTGCTATCAAACACTTGTAAAGTGATAGAGAGACAGACTAAGGCCACCACAAATATATGATCTTTATTGCTCCTCATCCGTCTTGCAGCAAGCAGAAGGAATCACATCCTAAGTACAAAGCAACTTCATAGGCTAAGATACTACAAAATGAGTCTTAAAAGGCATCAGTCTGCAAGGCTCTTTGGGTAGAAACACACCTGCACTTCAGAAACCCGCAGCTGCCTACAGCTGTAGCCTGATGTGACACTGTCTGCAGATCTCCATCCACTAACACCATAAAAATGAGCAATTATGGTAATAATACAGAGACTTTTGGAGCAGCAGGGAGGGAATAAGCTGAGATAGATGTGCAGGAAGAGTGCTAGAAAGTTCTGCAGCAAAGACTCAACCACCCGGTGACTGCATTTAAGAGGCAAACAGATTCAGGAAGCCAGGAAGTGCAAGTTCAGTTAAATGGAGGTTTTCTTGCCTTCTGCAGACCTGTAAACATGCTTTCGTTACTGTCCTAACCACTGCCTACGTACACAGGCAGGAACCCTTTAATTCACTAACGTTTGCAAGAGACAGTGCGCAAAATCTAATAACGTATGTTCAGATCTCGCAAGAGCCTGAGCAGTTCCTCTTCACCACAGCAGGGACAGGCACATGCCACTACCAGCTGCCCTACCGCTATGGACATCAGTCCCCATCACCATCAGAGACAAATCAAATCCTGGCAGATCAGAGGGGAGCTGCAAATGCACAAGGCCCAGCTCAGTTTGCATCTTAAGCAAGGAAAAAAATCAGCAAGGGGAAAGATTGAATGAAGGAGACAAACGGAGCAGAGGAGAGAGAGCGAGATGAATACCGCGTTCCCGGGTTTTATATTGAGTTACTGCTGCCCTTAGCTGGCTCACAGAGGCAGCAGCACCTGAGCCTTGCTTCCCTCCTCACAAGAGAGCGCTTCAAGGTGGCCAGGAACATTTGTCAGGTACCAGAGATGAGATGGATTTTATGGAGCTTTGAAGAGAGGTTGAGAGGGCAGGAGGAAATGAGGTGCTAATGCTGATCATAACAAAAACTGCTGGAGCCAGCCATAATGGAGCAGTGGGAGCACGTCTGGAGTGAAAATGAAGGCGTTGAAGGATGTTCCACACTCCATCAATGCCAGAGGCTGCCTGGTGCCTCTGAGCAACTCAGAAACAGAAACGTGGCAGGACTGTCCGTGTACGGCTCTTTGTGGTTGTGGCAGCTATTGCACCCTCTCAAAAATTACAAAGCAAAGCTTCAGTATTAATGAGACAGATGTGTGTCAAGGTGGTGGGAACTATAGACAGAAGACAGAGATGCACTTTGTAACCAGGGCATTCTCTTACTTACCAACTTTGTTTCCCATGTTTGCTTAAAATATTCTAATTAGAGGGGATTAAGCTAATGAGAAGGTGAGGAGATGTGGTTAACACAGCATTTCCTGAGCCTCACATGATTTGTCCCTCTTTGGCACTCCAGAACCAAGATGTCCACTCTCCTCTCTCCCACCACATGTTTTTGAGCACCCCATCGCCTGCATTTACACACAGGTCTGCATCCATTCCCCTCCGGACGGGGGGAAAGGAGAGCACAACAACACTTCTAAAACATTCCAAGTAAGTAAAATGGCTGTTTTATAAAAGCTTGGGCAGTGAGTATCCTTCACGGGGTAAATTTATTTCTGTTTAGACTAGTCTATCATTTTTATTGTGCTGAACTGATTAACGGAGGGAAACCTTGCTTGTGTCCTGTCTGCCAGGCAGCAGAGGAGCTGCCCTGACCGATCTGCGCCAGACCGAGCCCCTCTGCACTTCTGAACTCTGACCAACACCTTGCAATAGTTGTGCTGAGGGAACATGATCTCAGAATCTGTGCAGCTCTGATTTGCCCTCTCCAACACCTGAGCGCATGCGACTCATTACAAGACACCACACTATCGCCAGGAGCCCAGTTTTTCTTTACTCAGACTGTACATTGTACTTAGCTCGTACTCATAACTACTTTTAAGGACTCTGTATTGTATCAAAATGAGACTATTTTGTCTAATTTTTTGCTCACCTTACCAGGACACCTACCCACCTGGCAATGGGACGAGATGCTAAGTAGAAAGCACACAACGTGACCAATGAGAAATGTTAAGTGCCACTAAAACTTCATTCCTCAACCAGCACCCTAAAGGTAAGTTCCTAACAGCTCTTTCTCATACAACACAGCACCCCGCAGCACGGGAACCAGCACGTCCAAAGCCCTTGAGATCTGGAAGGGAAGTGAACTCCAGCACCTGGGGAGCAGCTGCGGCCACCGAGCCCCTGGGTGACAGGGCTGCAGAGGTGCTGCCATCAGCGGGTGGCGTTGGACTCCCCTGCTCTGCCCGATGCCATTTGAGATGTGCCTCCACTACAGATTTTGACAAGTGGAAGCTATGAAGTAGGCTATGAAGTATAAAATACTTCACAAAGTATAAAATATTGTTTCCATCTCTGTATTTCTAATACGTGTTTCATCATTGCACCAACCTTTTATTCTGCTCATGAACGAACTGCCCTTAATTTAACAAACTGAGCCTCCAAAATTTGCCTGGGCAGATACACTAGCTGACTGATTAATGACACTTGTACAACCCCTGGCATGAGGAATCTTAATGAAGTCTGTAAAATGATTATTTTCCTAATTCGACGGTGAAGAATTAGTTGAACGTGTCTTTTTTTCAGGACTACGCATTTCCATGCATTCAGATGACTATGGCAATTGTCAGGCCCAGCCTTTGTGGTCACCGAGCTATATTTGTTTATTGTGTTGGAATAAATTTGACACAAGAGTGCTCTCAGGCATTGCTGTAAGTTTTCTGTATGCTTGGGTGGTATGATCTGCATTTCTATATTTTGAAATATTTAGGTTCATCAATAAAGCTAAAGGGCAGTGAATTAAAAATCAATACAAAGGCAGACTTCTTAAGGCAACAGAGAGAGAGTTCATGGAATACATAATTGCTAGAATTCACTACAGACAGGTGCAAGTAATGAATTTTAAGAGGAATCCAGTGTTATCATTACGCAACCTCATATAAAACAGGCAGTAAAAAAAAAAAATCACACTTTGGAGTATGAGCTGACAGATACAAAGGTCATGAAGTAACCCTCCGCCTTTTCAACCCTAAGTAAATTACTGCAGAGTTGATTAGATAATTTACGGAAAGGAGCTGCGGGTCACCTTGATCCAGCTCTGTCACTGTTAGAGGCAGTGTGCTGATTTGCCGCAGGAGGTAATGAGCTAATTCAATATGGCAAAGTCTGAACTAACACAGCATTGTTTCCTGTTCTGTTCCTAACGTAAGGGAGCTTGCAAAGCATTCCCCATCCTTCCCAAAACATAGGGAGGGAAACAGCAAGTTTTTGTTTGCCTTGGGAGAGTAGTGACCTTGGACAACCTTCAGGAAAAGTGTACAAGTACCTGCGACATAATGGGGATGGAAAGAAATTCCTCAGACTTATGCTTTCAGAAGACAGAAAAAACCAAACAAGAAGGAAATCCTCTGCCAACAGAGGCAGTGACAGCCACATTTCTTTTCAAATTAAAGCCCTCTTTTAATCCCATCTGAAAACAGGTGTCAGCACAACACCCAAAGACAACTTTAAACAGAAGACACTGGACGGCAGCTAGTGAAGGGAAATCTTATCCCAATTACTTACGGCACTCTGAAAAGTCGTTAGGATATTTTTAGCCACTATCCTAGCACGTGTGTCGGCTAGTGCCTTTTTTAAAAGCATCATCTATAAAAGCAGCGCAAAAATTTTAAAGAAATCCCTAAATACATCCCATAATACATTAATAGGCTTGACTATACTAATACCTTAGCTACGTTGCTTAACAAGACTAACACGAACTAGATTAATACCAGAGCCCTGACGAGGTGGTAGCTGTTCTCCAGCCTCCTCCCTAACCACGCTGACTCTGGGCACTTAGTACTTTAAAACCTCGTCCAGTGCAGGGATGGAGGGTTAGACTACCCTTGCTATTCCAACGCCCAGTTCAGAAGGTTTTTCAGATTTCTTCTTTCTTTATTTGACAATTGTAAAACAAACCATTATGGAATGGTGACAGCCCACATGGCTTCACCAAGGGCAAATCGTGCCTGACAAATATGGTGGCCTTCTACGGCGGGGTTATCGCATTAGTGGATAAGGGAAGAGCAACTGATGTCATCTCCCTGAACTAGCATTCGACATAGTCCTGCATGACATCCTTGTCTCTAAATTGGAGAGACACAGATTTGACAGATGGTGGATAAGGAATTGGCTGGCTGGTCGAAAGAGCTGCGGTCATCGGCTCCATGTCCAAGTGGAGACTGGTGACAAGTGGCGTTCTGCAGGTGTTGGTATTGGGACCGGTGTTGTTTAACATCTTTGTCAGAGACATGGACAGTGGGATGGGGTGCACCCTCAGCAGGTTTGCCGATGACACCAAGCTGTGTGGTGTGGTGACACGCTGGAGGGAAGGGATCCATCCAGAGGGACCTGGACAGGCTGGAGAGGTGGGACTGTGCCAACCTCATGGAGTTCAACAAGGGCAAGGGCAAGGTCCTGCACGTGGGTCGGGGCAACCCCAAGCACAGACACAGGCTGGGAGGAGAATGGATGGAGAGCAGCCCTGAGGAGAAGGACTTAGGGGTGTTGGGTGATGAGAAGCTCAACATGAGCTGCCAATGTGTGCTGACAGCCCAGAAACCAACCGCGTCCTGGCAGCATTGCCAGCAGCGGGACCAGCAGGGCAAGGGAGGTGATTCTCCCCCTCTGCTCTGGTGAGACCCCCCTGCAGTGCTGCATCCAGCTCTGGGGTCCTCAGCACAGGAAGGACATGGAGCTGTTAGAGCGGGGACAGAGGAGGCCACAGAGATGGTCAGAGGCTGGAGCACCGCCCATACAAGGACAGGCTGAGAGAGTTGGGGTTGTTCAGCCTGGAGAAGAGAAGGCTCCGGGGAGACCTTAGAGCACCTTCCAGTGCTGAAAGGGGGCTATAGGAGAGATGGGGGGGCTCCCAATCAGGGGGTGGAGTGACAGGACAAGGGTAATGGCTTTAAGCTGAAATAGGGCAGATTTAGATATCAGGAAGAAATGTTTCCTGTGCGGGGGGTGAGGCAGTGGCCCAGGTTGCCCAGAGAAGCTGTGGATGCCCCATCCCTGGAGGGGTTCAAGGCCAGGCTGGATGAGGCTTTGGGCAACCTGGGCTAGTGGGAGGTGTCCCTGCCCATGGCAGGGGGTGGCACTGGATGATCTTTAAGGTCCCTTCCAACCCAAACCATTCTGTGATTCTGTGAATCTTAGTGACCTGTAGATCTCCAAAGGCGATGGGGAACTGGATAGCACTTACAAAAGCAAAATTTCATAGGGTCTGCCTGGTGTATTGTACAGCCATCAGCAGAGGCAAGACCTCAGTCTTGAATAAATATTGAATAAAATTGAATAAAACCTGTAAAAATAGAAATTTTACAAATACTAGAGCTTGCTAACCAAATACGCAACTTCACTGAAGTATTTTCTACTGGAAAGTTTATTTGCTGAAAAATACTAAATACTATCGCCATCTAAGAAAAATTTAGCTGAAATACCCCATAACAGAGTTCCTTTCCCCAAAGATGTTTCTAGGAAGGCTTTTTAGTATGAAAAAACCCAAAATGTTTCCTTGGATTTGGGTTAAGGAATTACTAATCTCCATTTCCAACAGTGTGTTGATTTATGTAAACTGAAGTATGGGCCCACATTTTCTAACATAAACTGAATGGCCCAGAAGATTAAATTTCCTATAAAGCCATGCAGATCTTCCTCTGAGGGATCTGTATGATATAGTACAGAAATGGCATAATTCTGAATAATCCCTGGAGATGTAGCCTAGAAAAGCAGGGCAACCCAAACGAGAGACTGGAAAACACATCATGCATCTTAACTGCAACTGCAATAGAAATTAAGCATTTTCAACCTGAAAAGTGTTAAAATATTTCATTTTGATTAAAGAAAAGTCAAATGGAGTGTTTAGGAATTCCCACTACATTAAAATGCCCTATTTCACATTTTAGTACCAAACTCAGATATTCAAACGCAGGTATTTCCACTGTGATGGAAACTCCAGACTTTGCCCAGCTCTAATCATGGTTAATTCCCTTCCTTAATTTTGAAGGCAACCTTGAAGACACGTGTAAGGAGAGTAATCTGCCCTTTACCTGGGGCTTTTTGTCCCTCAAAAATGTCTCAGTTTTCTGAAATGTGAATGCCTCCAGTGAGGTTTGGAGAGCCGGTTTATCAAATGTATATGGACACATCAAGGCACTCGAGCTCAGACAGAAGTCAGCAGCTCATCTGTAGAAGATCAAGCCACATTGATGAGCCACATCAACACTGATCCATGGAAACAAATACTAACACTCACATGGAAGAGTTATGATCAGATCATTACCCTGGACTGCAGAAGACAACGAAGAGAAATCGGAGTGAAACTATGACACTCAAAGCCTCTTCTTCTGAACTGTCTGTGTGCTGCCACGCACTGGGACATGCTTTTCTGTGCACATGAGGTAGATCCTTCCCATCCTGTCCCATGCACGTACGTGAATTTCTCTCAGGTACCAACAGAGCTGGTATGTACAAATGTGCAGCAAATGTACAAATCCACGCGGCTGGGGAGCCAGCAGCAGCTGTAGGCAGCCACCCAAGGTTGGGTGTTCCTAACGGAACATTCAGGTGGTGATTTCAGGGGAGAAAATAACATCACGTACATCACATCTTGCCTCATGGGCAAGAAGAGAGATGTCGGCTCCTCAAGCCAGAAACACTCTTTCAACACCCCACACTGCTCACAGAACAAGGTCTTTCAGCAGGACACAGGAGTTCCCAAGAGCTAACCAGACTCCCCCACGTCCAGAGGCAGTCTCTGATTACTCTCACATGCAGAGACCAGAGAGCTTCTGCTAGTCTCTCTCTTTCACAATGACGATCCTAAACATTATGTTAAGCCCTCTCTCTTGACCCCTGTTAGTCCTTACGAGCATTTAAAGGTGATAAGCTTGATGCCACATTGACTAAAGTACAAAGTTGTCATTTTCATATCACAGAGGAGAACTCTAAAACTTTCGGTTGTGCAGTGTTCAGTCCCATGATCTATAAAGCTTCATATCCTCAGAACATCGTGGCTTACTTCGAGTTGCTACCCAGGGTGGCTTTGGAGGGGACGCGGCATTTTAACCCCCCCTGGTAGGCACAGAAGAGAGACATGAAAAGGATGAAAGGTGACTGTTGGCATCATAGCCCACTCCACGACTACCGTCACAGGGGTACTCTAGGCCCATTCAGCTCTGCGTGGTTATGCTACCTATGGAATGTATAGGCAAATTCGGCAAGTTGAACAGAATCTGCCATTGTTTCCTGGATTTGTCAGAACACAAGGCAAGAACACACTAACAAATGCAAGATTCATTACCTATCCTCTTTTTCCAAGAATTCCTTCACTAAACATCTATAACAAGTGCCAGAGCAAAAAGCGAACAAGATTCCCCCATCATGACCACCACAACCACCAACCCAGCTTTCCTCCTCCATCGATGAGGTGTACGAGCTACACTCATTCCTGCATCCTTACCCCTGCCCACAGTAACAGGGGTAATGTCAAACAGCCCTGTGCCATACCAACCGCTGGGGGACAGTCCAGCGTGATCCCAGCTCTTCAGCAGACTATGCCCTCAAGTATTTATTGTGCTAGGGTTTGCACTTTTATACACATTTGCATCATTGGGGGACAGTGCCATTAATAGCCTGTCACACACTCAGCAGCTTAGGGAAAATTTTTCTTCTGGCTGCAGGAAGTTTCCCTTTTGAGATTTTAGTGGCTGTGTGGCAGGTTCCTCATCACACATTTCTGCTGACAGGCAGTGCTCAGGAAGCACCACAAGAAAGAGCACTGCTCCCCTATCGCCATTTACTCACATATTACAGCCTAGCTGTGCTGCACTCACCACATTTATCTTTTGTGAAAAAGTGGCTCTGACTCTTTCCTTACCTTTTTGCAAAGCCTGGGGAAAGGCACAAATCAGCCTGACAAAAACACAGCCACTCACCTGCGGGTCTGCCAGTTCAAACTAGATCCAGAGTCTAAAGCAGCAGAAAGTCTCTGTTACCCCCTGGAGGTTATTTGGAAGTGTAGAAGAAATGTGCTAGAAATAAGTCATACCGTTTAGAGCATTTATTTACCACCAACCAAATGCCCATCCAAAAGCAGCACTAGCGCAAGGATAAAGCATACGGGCCCACCACATCATCACGGGCCAGCTATACCAAACCTATAGCACCAGCAGAACAGGGCAAAGAATCCACCTCCTTCTGAAGGAGATGTCACTACCATAGGAAACTGTAAGGGCTGCAAAAAAATTCCTTTTTTTTTTTTGTTTCCTTTTTACAAGTCTTACAGCATCTTCCATCTGGCTAGTTTCTCGCAGAAACGCTTCTATTTTACAACACCCCTTCTCCTGTACAGCTCTACGCTGATGTATTTGTAGCCCCGGTACGTGGTCACTGGACTTTTCAGGCAAACGGGTGGAAAAGTGAATCTCCTGAAGACAACTGTGCCTTTATTGCACAGAGGCAGTACACTTAAACACCACGACAGCCACAACGGGAGGCTTTCAGCAGTGAGCACGTTTGGTGCTGTAACAGCTACACTCATTACTGTCACTAATTACTGACAGGCACCTGAACACAACAGCCACCCCCATATTTAAAGATCACTGAAAGGTGAGAGCCCTGGGGGTGCAAATACACACATGCACCCATAGACAGATATCCTGACATTGTCACCTGATTCTCCAGCAGGACATTTACAGAGCTCAGCGAAGGCGGTTGGTGGCACACCCGCTGCAGCAGGGCTGGCACCACCGGCCCAGGGAACCCGGCTGGAGCCAGGCGCTGCCCTCAGCGCCATCCCACCACCCAGCGGGGTGGGCAGAGCGGGCTGGGGACACCAGCAGGTGGCAGGGGCCATCCCCAGTGATGTGATGTGATAGAGAAGGTCGTGGTCAGCTGAGGGAGTCCTGGCAGGACTGCAGGAGATGGCTGAAGGCAGGGCACCCCCTCGGGCTATGCTGAAACCAGGACTGGGGGGCTGCTGCCGCAGCGCACAGACAGGAAAACAAACCAGTCCGTCAGCTGGGTCCCAGGCTGGACACTGGCCTCCTGGTGCCCTCTGCGCCCACCCAATGCCTTGTGCACAGGTACAGCGGCTTTGGGCTCAATATGTATACACAGCACGGACAGGGAGTTATTTAATCGCTCCCCTTCACGTTTTCCGCGCACACCGAGAGGTGTGTTAGGACTCTGAGCTTTCTGTTTGAAGCAGGCACCAAGAGCAGCAGTGGGAGCAGAGCTGAAGTTATTGGATTAGCGGCTCAGTAATTCTCCACATTGCCTTCAGCCATGTCAGAACAAACTTGTCTGCTTCTGTGAAAATCGTATTCCATCTGCAGGGCAGCAGGCCTCAGCCAGGGCTTGCTGTGCCACCCCGCAAGGTCCCCACGCCGCACCTGGGCCAGGCAACCCTCCAGAGGCTCTGCAAGCCTGCACCTCGCCAAGGGTACTCACTTGAACTACAGAATTGTCACCTTGCCTTCATTTGAAGCAGACCCATTTTCAAACACCTTTTTCTCCCTCAAGTACTCAGTAAGAAGAAATCTGTAACGACCGATTGCTGGCGATGCAGATGTTTTTTGCATTCATACCTCTAATGGGGTTTCCAGCCAGACTGCTAACCGCTGCTGGCAACCTCCAAACCCGCTCATAGCCCTTCCTTTCCAGCCTTTCCTCACCTCCTGCTGCCCCTCAGGATTACACACAGTATTTATGACTATACTTACCCCGTCCCTTAAGAGAGTAGCCGTCTGTGAAACCATAGAACGCTGATAGGATATTTCACATTAATAAGTCTCATAAATAAACCTGACTTAATTTACAATAACTGCTTTCTCAGGAATACAAAACTTCCAGCCCAGTTTATGATTCCTTGCTGGCTGTTTAAAACATTGGGGTGTTTTTTCATACTAATGCATATATTTTATAGCTACTGCTACTTTGTACCGTAAAAAGAAAAATTGGAGAAAAAGTTTGATCCCCCCCCCCAAAAAACTTCTGTAGGAATAGGAGTAAAAAGAAAGGTAAAGTCACAGCAGTGAATTTACACTTGCTTGGAAAATTATTCTTGCTCCCATTATGCGTTGAAAGGCATATTAAAAAAACTCTTAGAGGCTTCACTCTTACTCATGCTATCGCGTGCTACACTAGAATAATTTCTAATATTGTCTATCTGGTATAAAATTAGCTGTGGTGACATTAACAATATTTTGTGGTTAGAGAACTGGCCTGGGGACTCAGGAAATTGAAACCAGGGCTCAATATTGGACTGTTATGGATTTCCTGTGCTTTCTTAGATATAGAATGTCATCCATCACTCTAATTAGTTATCCTCTACCTAATTCCCCTTCCGTCCCTACTGAGCAGCCATACAGCTGATCTACATGGATGCTAGCCAAACTAAATCTCTTGGATTACACTCTCTCCCCACCTCCACAAAAGACCTCACCTACAAAATCAAAATGTTTCTGCCAACTGCATGTTCTTGGTGCTGGCTCACTCGGGTCTAACAGCACGGGTACAGCCTCTTGGTCCTCCTGAAACCCCACCTGGTACACGGCCGCTGCCTGGGAACCTGTTTGGCACAGGAGTGTTTCTACAGCAGTTCACAACTCAACCCCTTTGAAATTATATCTTCAACACTGCTTTCATAAAGGGCTTGGGATAAATGTTCAGTAACTGGGATTATTTTGTCCCAATACTACAGTTGAGAGACACCAATTAAAAGCATCGTTTACAAGATGTCCGTGTGTCCGGCTGTGTGCTGGGTGTGCCTGCAATACACATCTCCACGCAGACCTCCCGTGGTTTCCCACTGAAGCAGGCATTTGCAGAAGGTTTTATAAAAAATAATGGGTACACAGTGCAGAATCACCATATGTGATCCAAGTAGTGAACTTGTTCCACACCAACACAATAATCTATTGATTACTATTTAAAACAGATTCATTTGTACGCTATTCAGTGCATTTCCTGCCAAGAATCCCTAAAAGAAAACATTCTGGTGACGTATTATTACATTTCAACCTTTCATATTTCCTCCTATGTGAATTAACTCTGCAGTGCAGTGTTTTATCTCATTTACACTAGTTTCCTTATGCCTGTGAGATTTTTTTCTTTTTTTTAAGAGGAAAGTTAAATAGCCACCTCTGCTAAGTACATGCAATCCTTTCCTGCTCTAGCAGCACCCGGACATGGAAAGGCAAGGGTCTGAATGGATGTCTTACCTTCCCCATTATGTTACCACATCCGAACAATAATTTCAATTACGTCTAGAAATCCAGATTCAGATTCTTTCTTAGTTACAGATGACACTGCTAGCAGCAAACAGTGTAACAACAGAGTCAGTTATGATAAAGTCACTCCAACGCAAAGTGATCTACAGACACCACAGGCCTGGCACAGCACTACCTGTGTAAAAATACAAATTCCCCTTGTTTCTAATAACTTACAAAACAAGCACTTGCAGCTTATCAGCGTTATACTAACATCTGCAATCTGTTTAGTGTTTTCCTTACAGTTCTAGCTCCTGGAACCCTGGAGAACAGCAGTCTCAGCAACAAAAATTACTCACGGTTATGGTTTCACAGAACAGCTACAAAATAAGAGACTTTGAAGACTTAGCGAAATAAGATGGGAAGAAAAGCATTCAGATCTCTATTTAATGTCTCATAATTTTCTAAGAAAGAGGCTACAATATTTGACTCCCCAGACAAGTTGAGCTTTTGCTCATTACCGTAAGTTAAAAAAACCTGCAACATAAGCTTGTGACAAGCCTTGTAGAAATATAAATTCCATCAAGCAGAGAAGTATAAAAGGTCCTAAAGTTCCATTCACTGTTTTCCTGTCTCAACACATTGTAAGTTTTAGGCTGAAAATTGGAACTTAATAGAAATGTTATTAAAGTCTGTATTATGAAAAACTTGTAACATTTTTTTCCTCCAGACAAGAATAATTTCCAAAATACATAGTCTTTCTATTTCCAGAACTCCAAATAAATTGCACTGTGCTGATCTAGTGAGACAGAAAAGCCGGAAGTGACCCCTTAGGTTTTATTATCTTAGACTAAGAAAAGTGCAGAAAGCAAAGCAGCAGAGCAATTTTTTAAGAAATTGGCTTTTTCCAACCATATCTTAATGACTGCTAGTAATGCAGGCATTCTAACATCTACATTAAGTTTTAATATAATAACGATAATAAATAGGTTTTAATATAAGAGCTTCCATTTAAACCATAAAGGCTCCACCAAAAATTTAAAGAAACAAAGATAAGAGCGTAGTGATGTGTGACTGTCTTCCTTCCCTGGGACCATCTGCACTTCCCACAGAGATGCTGAAGGAGCAAGTGGAACAGTTAGGCAGTTAAGTGCCTTTCCAGAGGCAGTAAACCCTGGAATATCATCAGAAGACATTAAATGATCTAGGAGACAAAAAAAAAAAATCAAGCACTGAATGTAGTCCCGTTCTGTAAAGACAATATCATCTTCAAAAATATTCCAGCATGTTAAATTTACTGGAGGTCAACAGTCCCACCAACTTCCTTGGGCTTCTCAAAGGTCCACTTCCCTGCCAGGGCTTTGCTGAGGGCAAGACTATGTGTTCAAATGAAGGCACAGCACCCCAAAGACCTGATCCTGCCCTCCCAGCACACTGCGTAACACAGGCCATCTCTCTGGTGTTAGTGGGTACAGACCTCAACTCCTGTGAATCAAGCAGTAATACTCCTGTTCAGTTTCAGTAGATCAAATGCCAGTCAACTGAAGTAAAGAAAAAGCAAGGGAGAACAGAAGCAGACTCGAAAAATACAAGCTGTTGGTGAATGAGGCAGCAGACAAACTGGAAATGAGCTTTGGAGGGTTCTCCCTAATTAGCCAAAGCAAAAAAGGGAATGATAAATCAGTCATGGCTATAAGGTCAAAATTAAAAGAGAAAGGTGGATACTAGAAGGGTCGCTCTCCCTTGAAATGATTTACTATTTCCTTCCGGTGAGGTGGAAGGTAAGCATTTCTGAATCAATTACCCTTTCAAAGCCTTGATTCATGCCACAGTACTGTTGTTGAACACGTGCTTAAGTTCTGCGGATAGGGAAACTTATTTAATCACCTGCTGAAGTACTTTGCTAAATCGAGACCTAAATCAGCATCTATAAAAGCTTCGTTCAAATCAATGGGCATCTTTTTATAGACCTTACTAAGAGCTCTATCAGTCAGCAAGCCAAGGAGACTGAACCAAGAAGTGGAAAAATCCAAGCTGCTTCTCCTGGAAGAACAAGCTCCAAAACCTCTGTACGTAGTAATAACTTTCTTTCATCCTCTAATATTAAATGACAGCACTAATAATATGCAATATCAAGTTATTAAGCATCTAGTCCCGAGCGATCCAATTAGCCTGCTGCAATGTAATTAAAACAAAACCAACATTAACTCAAAAGTGAAATTCACTGCAGTTGAGATGAGCAACGCCAAAGAATAAAAGTTCATTAGAATGAGATGAAATTCATATCCAGATTGGTCTAAACTCTGGGTAATTAGCTTGAAACAGCTTGGCATTACCCGAGAAGGATATGGATAATTGGGTTCAACGTCCCCAAAGATCTGCTGTGTTTCTTGTGACAATAAGCCGTTTGTGCTT
Organism: Pterocles orientalis; assembly: GCA_011057875.1. Taxonomy (NCBI): domain Eukaryota; kingdom Metazoa; phylum Chordata; class Aves; order Pterocliformes; family Pteroclidae; genus Pterocles; species Pterocles orientalis. The sequence goes on along the minus strand of WKFP01014790.1, from coordinate 1,295,541 downwards.
CGAAGCTGCTTCCCCTTTCCTCCATCAGCCTCGTCTGACAAGGACTATTGACCTGATAATTTACTTGTCAAAACTTGTTAGTCAAGGCAGGACAAAAGCAACCAGGCGTGTGGGTAATCCAGGAGATTAATTTGTCGCAATGACTTTCAGGGATCCTAACCACTGTGGTGGAGATCAAACGCATCTCTGAGACAGTCTGGTCTAAGCCAGGGATCACGCGGTGGAAGAAAAGCAGAGGCCAAGAACTATTCATTATTTCATGCGAGGCAGCTAGAGAGAGATAAAACCAGGGGTAAAGCCCACACCCAGTGAAGCACCTGATTACCTGGCTTCAGACCCAGGTGCCACGCAGCCCTCTACTTCAAACACCCCCGTGTGCCTCAGTTCAGTGTCAAGTCAGGGCTCCCTTCAATTTACGGTCTCCTGACGCCGACCACCACCATGGCTAAGGTGTCAGCTGAAAGAGGAACTGGTCTCCAAACTCTGCGAGGGTTTGTTGGCCTGCTACTGTGTCACGATATATGACGTTACAAAACTGACATAATGTCCCCCCCGTTTGCCTCAACTTCTCTTAATTGAGAGAACAGTCTGCAATTTATTCCAGAAGATGGGACATTTTCTCCTCGAAGGTTTAAGAAGGAATAGCACCTTCCAATCATCCTTCACATTATCAGTCACGCAGCTGACCCAAAGGAATAACAACAGAGCCCTGACCACTTCCCATTACGCCCAAAATGATTTTTTGGCAAACCGCTACCTCCCACAGTTTCTTCTGATTTATAGTTGACTGAGGTTGAGACAGCTCACTCTATTTCTTAAAATAGTAGATAAACATGGAATAAAATCTAGCTCAGTTTAATACTGCTTAGCTTATACATACGGAAATCAGGAACCAAACTCCTAAAAGTGGAAGCTGGATTAAAATGCAGGATGCATTTCTTCTGTCAAATGCTGAAAGTCTGAATCTTCCAGAGCATCTGAGTGACTCTGGAAAATGTGACAACTGAATGACGCCTTTTCCTGTGGAAAAATGAAATTACAAATGTGCTCACGGAAAAATGAAAACTAATACTCTGAAGCGTTAACATTAATATAGAAGTTGGGATTTTAGGAAAAACAGCAAATGTTGTAAGCACCACAGGAAAATTCCATGAGGACAACGCTGTCATTTTGCTACCTTAGTCTTGAAAGAATAACGAGGGTAAAATGAATGTCTCTTTGTGTTCAGCACCTCAAATTCTGATGCCACAAGCAATACAGTCCAAGCAGTACAGCAATGCACCTTTTCCACAGCTATTTTCCAGAACAGAAATACAATTTCAAAACCTTTTATGAGTCGGAGAACACACTTGGTTTTATCAGCTATGCCATCGCCTCCAGCGCTGCCCTTGGCAGTAGAGGAGGGCAGGGACTCCAGGACTGGGAATCACCCGGGTTTCCGGTCGGGGGGTTGGAGGATAGTCAGTTTTTAGCATGCAGAATTCAATCCTGCTCCACGTCACAACTCCATCAAGCAGCCTTTCTTCCACCAGCCTGCTCTGCATCCACAAGTCTGACATTCGCAGAGAAAAGGCACCAGGGGAAACAAAAAAGAGCAAAGCAAATATGCAAGGCCTTTCACATTCTACTGATGAGCAGATATCACCAGCCATAGCAATAAAAATGTTTTCTTTCCTGTGTTCACAGGGGAGAAGGAAGGAAAATCTAATTCTAAATGCAAATCTCAGAAAAAAAATAAAATCTTGTAGAAGAGTAAGGGCAGTAGGGAAATCCTAGAAACAAAATAAAGAGAAAGCATATGAGAAAGTATATGTAGAAATCAGAGATAATAGCCCAAGAATTTTTGCTTGTTTGCTTTTGTTATTGGCATTAAAGATTCTTCGTTTTTTCTGTTCACATGGTTCATTTCCCCCCTCCCATCAGCCAGCAAGAAACCTGTCCCACAAAGGTTATTTTTCAGTATTGATGAGGTTCATCACCAGTTTTTCCATGTCTCAGTTCTGTGGGTTTCTAGTCTGTCTTACTGGGAACACTGACCATGCTGCACAGGATCACACATAACATCAGCACTGGACCCTTCTCCACGATAACACAGGCTTCTCGGCAGCTCAGACTAAAAGCCGCATGCTAATAAAGTCCCTGTACATGAGACCAAAACCCCAGTAATTCCACAAGCTAAAGATACTGTTAATCAGGCTTAACAGGGAACAGAACTGAACAGGCTTGCAAGCAGGTCTATTTTGAGCTGTGGGAAAAGAAAGGTCATTTTATGCAAATTGGAGATGGAAGGGAAAACCAAAGACTTCAAGATTTGCCCAACATTCTCAAAAGGAAGGGGAAAGTAAGTTGTTGAAATGGTTAAATAAGAACAATAAAAAACAAAAAGTGGCTGAGAATATTAGATCAAGCACCCCCTGTTCCTGTGGGCCGCGGAGGAACGGAGAAGGTACGACTCTGAGAAGGCCTCCCACCATGTTGCCTAAGGCACTCCACAGCTCATTTACAGAAACACAAGCTCAAAGTCAGATTAACTTGGTGACATTCTTCAAGGTGGGATATACAGCAGATCGGATTAGATGATCCACTGTTCAGTTTTTACTTCAGTAGATATGAAGCCATCGACAATTACTTCAAAGGAACTCCAAGCAGCAGGACACCCATGGAAAAGCTCAGACATCAAAAGTTCAGTGAGTTACCCAGAATAACGGGGAAGGTTCACATAGTTTGAAGAAGAGAATATTCTATCTTTGCTGATTCTGTCTCATCGGTATAAGCTGCAAGAGCTTTCTCCCCGTCTTTTAACCGCATACGTGATTCTGCAGAATGGATGGGAAAATAATATACCATCCAAGCCCTTTTCTTGACTCTTCCATCCAATTAAATGGTGGGGGAAGAAAAAGACCATTTTGCAGCAATGAATTAGTGAAGACACTGTGAATATTGTGACATTTCCCACTGCCCCTAGTCAGCTTGTTACTACTTGTTCGTAACAGGGAATGATGAGAACAAGAAACGTCATTCTGCTCTCGTTACATTTTCAGATGTCTCTGACCAAGCTCTACTGTTTCATCATTCTTTTAGTAGTCATGTATTTAGCAAATAGAAACAGAAATGAACGTGTTTTAGAGTGGTCAGCCGCTGGAAAAGGTTCACAGAGAGACTGGGGAGCCTCTGTCCTTGAAGATACGCAAAACTCGAGTGGACAAGGACATGAACAACCTGATCTAGGGAGACCTGCTTCCAGCTGGCCTCTATCATCACCAGAGGTCCTTCTGAACCAGAATTATCCTGATTCTGCATTTGATTATCTTGCATAGCTCTTCTACAGCCCAAGGCAGCTGAGAGCACTTCTTCCTCAAGCAATCAGCTTCGGAGTGGCAAGGCAGCTCCTTCGGCAGGGGACCGCAGCTGTCCCTTGTGCTGATGGGGGCCCTGGGGCTGCCTCCGCTCTAGGCGGATTCTACTGAAGTTATTTAATGCCTCACACAGGATTCAGTTGGACCTAGATCTAGTTCCTTGAACAGGAAAGACTATGAAATCTGCTGGTGCTGAACATAACAAAACCCTTTTCAAAAACTGGGTGGACAAATACGAAAATCTGAAGATCTCATAGGCATGAAAGCATTCACTTAATAGTGCCTGAATTATGACTCCAAACTCTTTACATATACTTTTTGTCTGACAAGGCAAAAACAATGTAGGATTCTGAACCTTCTCTGTGTGCAAAAAACCTTACGCTTCATATTCTAATCTGAAAACGTCACTGCAGAAACCACAAAGAATAGGTGGTAAATTCTCAGCACCCTTCACATTTGTTCTGAACAACACTGCCTGAATAATGTGGAAGAAGAGTTTATCTGAAGCAAAGCTATAACACATCTTCTGGTGTTATTAAAAAGTATTTATACTTATAGTAGAGTGACAGCTCCTACACATTTTTCAGTGCATGAAAATTCATCGGAACTCAGGATAAATGCAAGTGCTAACATGAAGTTTTTAATGTAGCAGCAAGTACCTCTTTGGAGCTTGTGGTGACCCAGAACTGTTCTCAGACTGGGACAGCACTGAAACGCATGTAACGGCCTGAGAGTTATTTTAAGTTACCAGATCTGCAAGAAGGTAGGTCGCAGCGTTCCAGAATGAAAAACAATCTGCAGTTATTTTTGCCTCTTCATGGAAAGGCAAGACCCAGTGCCCTCAAGTCAAAGCCAGAAACAGAGACTCAATTCAGAATTCTCATACATAGATAGCAAGGTACACATCTTGGATTTGTTTATTCTTCTCTGCAGCTTGACTACTGCTTTCGTTTGAACTTTACTGTTGAACTCACTTTGCACAAGCTATTTAATTCCCCCTAAGTGCCTCCTCAGCCCCTGCAGAACTGTTAAGCACACTCTACCTCCTAGTCATCCAGCTCCACATTACCGTGGTGGCACCATCAAGACTTCCACAGATGAAAAGGAGACTTTTTTCTCCCCAGTAACTTGTCCTTTCTAAAACTCATTCATTTACTGTTAAAGAATTCCTTGCCCTCTTCTCTCATTGTACCTTCCATTTTATCATCCGTGGTTTCCTCCACTACGTTCTGCCAGATTCTTAAATTACGCTGCTCACAGTTACCACCATGCTTTTTCTTCCCTCCTACTCCCCTCCTGTAATTTACACACACTAGCTGAACCCCAGTGGTATCAGAGGATTCGGAAGCAGATTTTACAGATCTTATTTGGCAGGTAACGGAGACATCATCTCCTCTTTGTTATGGGACATAATTCACTCAACAAACCAGCCTGCCCTCCTGCTTGTGCTTCTATTGCCAGACCACGCTGCAGACACGTACAGACCGATAGATCTTGTTTACCTCTTCTGAAATCATTTGTTTCCGCCAAACATCAGTGCAAATTATTTTATCAGACATATTCTCTTGACTTCTATCATCATGAATTTCATTCTCATTCCTACCCCTATTCTGCTTTCTAAGTTTCTTTAAAACATTTCTTTATCTTCCTTACTACTCAGGGGACATAACAGCTTCTATCTTCCTTATCGCTTCTTCCATATAGTTAATGGAACTTCCAAATAATACTCTTCCAGACACTAAATAACACAAATTATGTATTAAGAAAATAGGAAAACTTCATGGAAGACAACAGATCTAAGTCTTAACAAGCTTCTGCTAATTAGCACTTACCTACATTTTGCTCAACGATTTTTAATCCCATTAATAACAATGCAGCAAGTTGTCACATCTGAAATACTCTATGAACTGTTCCACTACAATACAGATACATTTATCTGGGGGTTTTTTCTCCCTCAATGCCATCCAACATGTAACACAGAGCTAAAGACCTAAAAGGAAGATATTATTCTTACCATCAAGACATCACTGAAAGGAACCAAGCTATGACAGTTTAACCAAGCTGAGAACGTGGTCCCATTTATTTGTGTTAAAGATCCGCTTTTTCTTACAGTACATTAGTAGTCTAACCAACTGACAACTACACATATTGCTTCAGCTCAAATTGCTGCTTACAAGCACCATTAAATACTTCAGCACGACCATACTAAAGCAAGGCAAGGCTTTCTGTTCTGTCCTTGAACCATACGGTCTCTTGAAAGTTTCAAGAAGCGCTAAAAACCCAGGAAACTTTGGAGACTGAATCACAGAAACCACAGTTTACCATGGCTAGTGGAAATTCCTATGTATCAGCTAATAATTCCATACTTTTCAAAGCCCATTAAAAGCCCAGAAGAAACTCAGCCCTGGAGTACAGAAATTAAATTAGGGGGCTAAAAAAGATTACAAAAATAGATTTAATTAAAAGAAAAAAGACAGCTGATGGCAAGTGGTGGAAGCGGGGCATGCTGTCAGACGAACCAAGGGATTCTGGTTCTGTACAGTCTATTTTTAGCTGAGTGGTTTTTAATAACGTCTCATCCAGACGTAGCAACAACCGTGGCTTGCGTCAAATGAACGGGGGGGAAATGCCAAGAGAGAAACACATCTCTTCACACCTTCACCCTGTTACCGACTGAGGCAGTGACCCACCTTGAACAGTTCAGTGCCCAGAGACCAAACTGAGCACGGCTCCAGTGATGCTGCTCCCCACCTCACTGTGGATCTCTGGATCAGGGGGCTGGCCAGGAGTCAGGGCTTACACAGACCTGCAGAAGGGTTGGTGGGCACCCCGCAGGTGTCTAGTCCAGTGTTGCTCTCCCAGAAGGACTACTGCCAACACGAGATCAGCTCAGTCAGGGTTTGGTCTACCTTAGTCTTGAAAATGTCCAAGGATGGAGACACATCATCACCAGGCACGTTATCACAGAGCTGCTGTCCCAAACCAATGAAACGGCTCTTCTTAAGTAGCTTGAAGCTTCCAAGCTGCAACATCTGGCCACAACACCCTTGACACACCACCTGCAACCACTGGGAAGGGTTTGGCTCTGTCATCTTTGTTACTCCCTTCAAGTAGTCATAGGTTGTTACTATACAGCCCCTTTGCTTCCCCTCCCCAGAGCACACAAACCCGTTTCTCTCAAACTCTGCCCGTCATTCCTTGTGCTCAGCCCCTAGCCATCCCAACAGGTCTCCGAGCCATTTCCTGACATCCTGCGGCAAGTGGAACACCCAAAACTAGACCCAGCACACCAGGCAAAGCCTCGCCAGTTTCAAACAGAGAGGGATAAACAATTCCTTCAATCTGCTAGCCACAGTCCTCCAAATGTAGCCCAGAATGCAGTTCACCTTACTCACTATAGAGCGCACTGTTGGTCAGCATTCAGCCTGACATCCCCCCTAACTCGCCAGGCTCTCCCGGCAGGATTGCTCCTTAACCACTCGGTTCCCAGCCTCTACAGACACACAGGTTTACTCTGCTGCAAGAGCAGAATTTTTCATTTCTTGTCAAGGGGTCTTCCTTGGACCTTCTTCAGGCTTCTCAAGATGCCTCTGGGCTGGAGCTCTTCGCTCTGGCCTACTATCAACAGAAGCACATGGTTTTCATCTCAGGCTTTGCAACCGGAATTAGTCACAGCTATAGCTTTTGCTTTTGCTTTTCAGAAATGGTTCCACACTCCAAAGAAGAGAACAGAGCTCCAGCAGTATAACTGCCATTGCCAAACACGAGGTGTTAAGTTCCTCAAACATCCTTCTCAGGAGCAAATGTTTGAAGGGAATGCTATTTTCCCAAGGGATAATAATATCGCTGCTGTGTACAACGCAGGAAAACATTCCAGTACCTCTAGCTGAAGACTCAGCTTCCAATTCAAATGACACATGTAGGAAAAGCTACACACAGCAGCTGCCCCTGTTAGAGATGCCCCTGAAGCATTTAAGAACTTCTCCAAAAATATATCTGATTTCTGCTGATAAGCTCTAGCCTCCTTTCCAAAAAAAAACCAAACCAGACAGCCCTGCCCATTAGACTCTGTACCACTGTAGCTCTTCACAAGTACAGGGTATCTTGCACTTTACAAAACCAAGTAGCACCTCCTTCTGAAACCACTCAAACCACATTCTGTGCAAATAATTGTAACGTAACTTTATGTTTTAGAAACGGTAGTGTCTAACCCTTTGCATTTTTCCTAAAATCGTATTTACCCAATCTTACCCCAAGAACTTTTACTGCCTTACTGACTAGGTAGAGTAGAAGGCTTTTGTTTTGTTGATTACCTCAGAAGAAAAGTGCTGATCCCACTTTGGTTCACAGGTGATGTGAACCATGATGGTCTGCCAAGCCGCAGAGCTTGCCTGCCATCCTGCATCAGGCAATTTAAGCCCAACAGGCATGCAACGGGGACCATAGCAGAAGTATTCAGTAAAACCAGCCTTAGTTCAAGAAGGAATAGGGATGGTGCAAGTACCGTTCTTATTCAGCATCATCCCTCTTTAATAGAAATTTTATTTCAAATTGCAGCTATGGAAAGGCAAGGGGTTTTAGCTCTTTATTCCCAATTAACAGCTAAATTAGACTGGAAATAGAGATTCTTATGGCTAACATAATGTGACCTGCAGCTGTACCTGTAACATGACTGCACTGCCAAACATTATTCATTGTCAGACTAGAGTTAACACAAGGTAGACTTCATTGCACACTTACTTTAACAAAAAAACCCTGTAAAACAGAAGAAAACATCTTTCAGGTCCGCCCCTGGATCCATCCCTCCCAGTTTCCTTCTCCATCTCTGCACTGGATGTCAGCAAGTCTAGTCCTTGGGTTCTCTCCCCTCTTGAACTGCTGGCAGAGGGAGGGTTACTCTGTGTTTTTGGCTCAGATGGTTAGCATGCCAACTGCTGAGCAGTACCCACTGTGTGAAATGAACTATTGGTTCAGGTCATATTTCTAGCTGACAAGTCTTTACATCCAAAAAAAAAAAAAAGTTATTTGCTTTCGTAACCCTGAGGACAGATTCAGCAAAAGCACTAAAGAGCGGAGGCTCACAGGGCTACCTGCCACTATTCCCTGAGCTCCTCTATTTGCCCACGAACCACAGCCAACAAAATGCTAAAGGCAAGTAAGATTTGTGGGGACCCCTGAAGGAGTAACTTTGTAAAGGATGAAGAGTAGCAAACATAGTCCAGCCATAGGCTTGTAGGTAGCACAAAGGAAGCTGCTGCTGCTGCTGACTGACTCTTTCAAGGTCATCCTTCCAACTGTAGTTTGCTTCCCTTCATCTGAGGCTTGTAAAACTTGTGCAGACAGCTCCTGTGCAACGCACAACAAAATGCAAGTCAGCATTCCTGTCTTGAAAAAGGGCAATATATCTTTGTGCTACAGGAACAGTGTGGTATAGTCGCTGCTTCCTCATGCCCCTCCAAGATTATTTGAAAAAATTATGCAAAGCAGCTGCTCTCTGGAAGGGAAATGAAGCAATTTACAGCTGATTTATCTCTGGAACACACCACTTACCTGGAGTGCAAGTTTTCCCTTTCTTGAGAGATTGAACAAGATAAGGATATCGAATGGTTCTAAAAAAAATTCAAGCTAAAGCCATCAGCCTTCAGAGCCAGCCAAAACAGTCAGCAGCATCAAAAGCAGCACAGAACTACTGGAGATCCCCAAAAGGCAGCACACATGCACACCTCCAGTCAGCCTACCAACTTCCCCTGGTACAAACCCCAGAAATGCTGCTTCAGCGGCTAGCATGGAGCCTGAACCAGCCCAGCATTTGAGGGAAGGATGAATGGAAATGGGGGAACAACAAATTCCTGCTGAACCATGATGGCACTCCAAAGCTACGCTCAGACCCCAACTGGCTGGACAACTGCTCTATCAGTCCCACTAGCCCAGCTATTGCAAGAGAAGAGACTGGAGGGAGGTTTAGTGGTGGTATTTTGTTTGGTTTTCCTACTAAAGAAGCAGCAACCTACATCCATTTCCATTTGGCAATGCAAGGTCCATCTCAGCCAGCAGAGCTCTTCCAGTTCCTGGGTGTGGCCAGCCCATAGTCCATGTAAAGGAATGATTCCCCCACCCCCAAGTCTGACAGCAGCATTTTCTCCCACCTACACCACTGTGCAGTTTGTACCCACTGCAAAGTCCCCACAATGTGAACTTTTCTTCTTCCCCTGAAATGATGCAAAGAGACCTTGAAACTCAGCTTTTCTAACACAAACTGCTGTAATGAAAGTTCAAGGCCAAGGTCTGAGTCACCCCAGCTCTGCTAGGGCCTCTCCCACCCCTCTGCCCCAGGGGCTCGCTCTAGGCTCAGCCCTGAGCTCAGCCTGTGCCTCAGCTGCTGTCGACGTGCCCGTCTCCAGCTCAGCCCTGCTCGCGCCTGGCCATGGACCTTGTTGATCCAGACCCTGCTCTGCTCCCCAGCTTGGCCTCAGACCTGCCTCACACCCCACCACGGACCTGCCTGGTGGCACTGGATGTGGTCCTGTCCCCAGCTTTGTTACCATGGACGGGTCTAATGATCTGACAGTGAGCTGACCCCGGCTGCTATCCCCAGCCTGGCCCTGTCTGCCTTGCTGGGGGTAAGTGGAGACGCACCCTGGCCAGCCAAACCCCTGGCCAGCCAGACCCCTGCCCTGCCTCCCCTGTTACTGTACTCACCTGCTGGACCCTTATCTCTTAGGGAGCACAGCCAGCCCTCACTGCACCCCAACACTGATGTCAGCAGTGACATATCCTGGATTTATCTATTTCAAGAATAAAGCAAGCCCAAGCTGTGTGCTTAAAAACTGGATAAAATAGATGTTCACATGGCAGAAGTTGAGAAGGAAAACCCAGTATTCCTCAGATGCTGTTTTTGCTCTAGAAGGGAACTCCCAAACGAGTCTGTCCCATGAAGTTGCTGTACGACACCTCTCCTGTACCACTTGCTCCTCTCTGGCTGGCAGGGAGGCGGTAGGGAGGCAGTCAGCTACTGGAAGCCAAGCCACAGTCTCCTGCCAGAGAAGAGAAGACCACTCATGCCTTGGAGAGAATGGACCTTCCTTAGAGAACTCCTGTTGTCTCCAAGACTTCACTGAACTTCAGGAAATGTTCCTTTTTTTGTGAAGAGTAGCAGCTGACTGAGGTTCCAACTACACAGGTTTCTGTTATAAAAACTGCACGAGCTGGGACTCGTTAGCCAGCTGTACAAAAATACAACCAAAAGTAGAGAGGATAACAGCTTTCTCTCTCTCAAAAAATGCTCTTCCCGCACACATCTACAAGCTGCACATTTTGCACAGCCAAGGAAACTAGGGAAGGTATCTTCAGAGGTCTAACGCAGTGCAGGACAACCTTATTTCAAAGGAACTGAAGTACCCTTAAAACCTGAATGCAGGAACTGGGGATTTCTGGGGTCAGGCTTTGCTGAGTCTGCAGCAGAGCATATAGACATAAAGGAACTCATCCCACAGCCATACGTACCACAGGGAGTATCGTGTACTTTCATCCTCTCCCTAAAAACGTGCGCTCTTACATTGTTACTAAGTATTTTACACTGCCTGGAAGAAACGATGACAGACCTTCAGCTTGCCAGCACCAGGAGAACCTGCTCTGATTATTCAAGCAGTCAGATGGAGGCTTTCCAAGCTGTGCTTGATTGACGTGTTTAACATGCTTCTCCCCACCAGAGCCCATTACCTGATCTCACAAACTCCAGTGCCATCTGTCCCGCTGTCTGGGGAGTAAAGCGTGCGTTTGGATTGCGGTCACTCACGTGCCTGGCCTCATTTACTGGACAGACTTCCCTTCCTGGCCCTGCTGCCTCCCGCGCAGGACATCACTCTGGCAGAGCACACACCAAATGTGACCACAGAGGGAGGGCTGCAGTCAGCGCAAGTAACACTTGTCTCTGGATCGCTCCACTCATTCCACTCCTCTCCCAGTGATAACAGACTCCTCATATGCTCACTAACACTGACTGTAGGTAGGCAAAATACACAGAGATTGAAACATAAACCTCAAAAGAAATGTCTGAGATCATCCTGGGAACTGCTTTCCACATGCTGAGAGCACCCACGGCTCTGGATACAGCTTCCATCACACGGGGGGACGGGCAGCCCACGGAAACATGCCCAAGTGTTGGAGTTCCCACACCCGAAAAGTAGGAAGGGACTTGGAAAATACACCACGCTCCTGCACACAGACAGCGGAGAACAGCAGGAAACAGCTCAATCACTTTGAAGCAGAAAATAAGAAATTCACCACCCATCAGTTTCTTACTTGGGTGTAATTACCAAGCATTACAATAACCCCGTTGCATTGCTTAGTATGCTAATCTTAATTGGCTTGCTGTTCCTTTGCACACCCTCCCATCTGTTTGTCATTCTTGCCACTTGTCTCTCCTCTGACACTTTGACTGCAAACTCTTTTGAGTTAAGAGCTGATTTTCTGTTAAAGGTGAAGAAAGCCCGGTCTGAGGAGGTCTCTGACTGGGGTTTGCAGAAACTGTCAAAACACTCATCAATTAGTTGGCATCAGAGTATCTCAGGTTATTTGTTTTGCTGTTAAATTAACTTTCACCTTAAAATAAATGGTACTAAACTGAAAAGGACTCTGTCAGTAAAAATATCCCAGCTAATAGCAGTGACAGAATCGCACCTGTAACATAATTTCCCTTTCCTTTAACTCCTTCTCTCCCAGTGACAGATCATATCACAGTGATATGAGGGAAACTCTGCCTTCTGTTTGATTTCTCCAAAGATCCAACACTTCCTAACAACCAAAGACCCCCTGAGTGGCAGGTGCATAGGCTGTTCACGATCACAGAAAAAAACCATCCCAAATCAATGGCTTCTTTAGAAAATACTGGCTTCTGTTTTGGCCTCTCTCCTTTCATAAGTCTGTTCCCTGAATACAGCTTAAATCAGTAAGGAGATTTCCCCGAGGTGGCACTAATGGCTGCAGGGGACTAAGCATCACCCGAATGCTGAGACCTGGAAACCTCCTCTGTCACCCGAATGCTGAGACCTGGAAACCTCCTCTGTCACCCGAACGCTGAGACCTGCAAACATCCTCCCAGAAAAAGATTTCCAAATCCCTGCATCAGGACTCAGTCAGAGTCCCTAAAGGAATAAGTATCTGTTAAATAATGAGCATGCATCTCAGCTTGATGGAACCTCTGTTTGTAGAATTGTCTGAAGCAGATTTATGTTCACAACCACAGAGATGCAAGAGTATCAGGACAGTAGTCTCCAACTGTATGAGAAGGTAGCAAAATTGCATCGGAGATTTCATTACTAGTACAGCAAAGCAATAAGCCACAGTCTAAAAAAAAAACCTAAAAGCTTTCTTTAAAAAGAAAAAAAAAACACACCTTATCCACACCTCTTCCAAAAGAAAACCATAGGAAAGCAAATGTAAATGAAAACCCATCTGATCTATATTGAGACTGTCCACGAGAACCAAAACCCATTCCTGACCAGCTCCAGCAAACACTTGTTAAGAGGGAGTTCAGATGGTGCCAGAAGAGATGCATCCTCTCCATATTATCTCCACATGCTGATGAACAAGCTGCCAACCAGCTTCGGAGTTCAGAGTCTGGGGGTAACACAGGAGGTAACATTAAAACAGTTCCTCTCCGGATCCACTTCCCAGCATTTTGCCTCAGTTTGCACTTCCAGTAACAGTGTTGAGCTGGCCCGACCCACGCTAGGATTCACAGCCCTGCTTTTCCCCCTACCCCTGCGGAATTTTCAGAAGCATCTTGCTAAATCAGCAGAGAAAAAACCAAACTTCTGTTACCAGAGACACATTAAATGAATACTTGTTATTAGTTTCAGGAAGTTTTGGATCCAAGTTTGCTGCCAAGGCTCAGACCCAGAAGCCATTTGGACATTACAGCTCTATCACATCCACATGAGGATCTGAAACAAAACCCTTCATCAAGGGAGTCTCAGAATTCCTAGGGCTTGAAATCCAGCCTGAAATTGAGATTTTACATTTCAGCTCCATCTCTAATCAGCAATGCAGCAGCTAAGCCTCAGCATGCCTGAGCAGCATGGGGTAGGAGGGAAAAAAGAGCAGAGGATGGAGCCTCCTGCCCTGCCTACTGCCAGTGTAACTGCTGGACACGGATCTCATTCTCCAGAAGCACAAGACTTCATAACAGGCAGAAAAAGCAGCCTCTGTGACAGGAGTGAGAAGATAACACATGGAGGAAGAAGTAAATTGTTCACCACAGGCACATATTTGATGCACTGCTCTGACACACCTCTTACCCTCATCTGCTGACGTGGGCCCACGCTGAACCCTGCGAGCACCAACAGGCCCAGCACCGGAGCAATCAGTTTGCAAAGAAGTGACAGCAGAGAGCCAGCATTCATTCAGTTATCGTGCAGTTTACAACTCCATCATGGGCTTTTTCTCCCCTGACAGTTCAAAAATCTAATTGTGAGACTGGCAAAATAATGCTCCATTCCTCCTGTCTCCAACAGCAGCGCAGGTGATGGAGACTCTGAAACGCATCCTGAGGAATGTGCCCATCAGTTGGAGTAGCAGACGCAAAAAGGCAGAAAAGGCTGCAGGCCACCCTTCCAGAGTTTGACACGGTCTGCAGGGGGAAGCAGCGTAAAGATTTGTATTTGTCAAAATAATCAAACATCTTGAAAACACACTAGGGAACCATTCTGGAAGAAGGATAGAGTTATTTTTACTTAGTCACTTCCCTGATCAAAACCACACTTTCAAATATGTATTCTCTGGCTATAAAAATCTCCAAAACAACTCATCGGAGATAGCAGCACTAAGGGGTGACTACACTAACATCTAAATATCTGGGCAGAAAGTCGACAAACACAAATACCGGCACAACCCTGAACTAACAGGAAAGAGTGGCAGATGGGAACACTGCCAGGAGCCAGTTTGGACCCGGAGGCTGTCACACTGCCCAGATTGCTGTCACTGCCACCCCACGGTGCAGCCCCCTGCCTTCGGATCCACTCTGAGCCAGGCTGGAGACTAACAGGTCGCCTCTGCCAGCATCCCAGCAAATTCAGAGCTAAATTGTTATTACTAATGATCCCTACTGACTTTATTTATGGGTAAGATAATTTGCATGTTTTTCTCTATGGGAAGGATTTTCAGCACTCTGCAAAGCTTGAGGCCAGAGTGGCTGCACCCAGGCAGAACAGGGAAAAGCATTTGTACAGGGCTGTAACCACAACCCTGCTGACAACCCCAGTGCCGATTCACCGCTTCAGGTCCTTCTGAGTGGACTGTGAGCCAGAGCAACCTGTCAAATGAACCAAGGAAAGTGCAGAAAAATGGTGCAAGGAGAGGTGCCAGGCCAAGCACTCCTTCGAGCCTTTGGGATCAATGCTGTGCTTCGATCTCTAAAGGAAGCAGTTCAGCTGTACCAAGATTGCTTTGCCCACACCCAACAGCAAACACAAAACAAGCTCCTGCCTCTTCATCACACCCAAATCTTGTCTTAAAGCTGTCTTTGGAACACGTTCCCTGTTTGACACGTAGGCAAGTTATCTAACCTCACAGGGCTCATTTCTCCTTTCTAATTTTGCTGGGCAGAAATTCTCTTCCTATGCCCTTTATAACACCCTTAACTCGGTCAGACCTGAACTGGTCAGGCAGTTGGACCAGCTGATCATTGTAGGTCCCTTCCAACAGAAACAGTCTAGTCTACTCTAAGTGTTCCTGCTGTACCTTTCACAACATCGCCCAGTTTCGGCTGAGACACCTCAGGGATGCTGCAATGCACAAAACCCCAACTCTAAACTAATTGGCTCCATACAGGTTGCCCAGAGAAGCTGTGAATGCCCATCCCTGGAGGGGTTCAAGGCCAGGCTGGATGAGGCTTTGAGCAACCTGGGCTAGTGGGAGGTGTCCCTGCCCATGGCAGGGGGTGGAACTGGATCATCTTGAAGGTCCCTTCCAACCCAAACCATCCTGTGAATCTGTGATTCTATGCATGGAGTCTGCTTCGAACACAAGCAGGTGATGCGCAGCACAGGCATCCTCCTCCTCTGGAGTGAAAGGCCAACAACCAAACCCCAGGACAAAACACCCAGGATCACACGAAACACTCTGCTACCCTGAACTTCTTGAAAAGCGGAATTTGAAGGGACCACAGACCTCGAGCAAGATGTCAGTCCAAGGGTTCATCTCCTGAGCAGGTGCCACATGCAGACTGACTCTCCCGAGCATTTTGGCTGCTGGGCGCTCTGTGAGCCTGAGGACAAACCAGGCTGAACAGAGCTGGGAACTCTCCCAAAAAGAACTAGAGTAATCCTCCCTCTCCTCTTCCCACCCCTCCTTTTTTGTGCTTGCCCAAAGGTGTGACGACAAAACACTTTTGTGCCGTGCATATTTTTAAGCAATTGCTTTTCTTTTGAAAAAGACATTCCTGTCATCAGAGAGCACATACATATCACAGCCAGCAACAGCTCCATCACATTTAAGTCTTCAGTCTGATTGTATAAATATGTCTAGTGTGGAAGAGAAAACACTCCGACAGGTACGCAGAAGCCTGACAGGATAACCACGCCTCTGCCTACGTGCACTAAGCCATGGGGTAAATAACTATTCAAACACATTCTATTTACTTGCTCATCTGTAACGACTCCTCTCTGAAATTGTTAGGCTCTATAATGTAGAACCTTATTTAGATGCGATTACACTTATATCAAGAAATAAGATGGCATCACTCACCTAATGCTATCACTTGGCATAAAGTATTCTCTTTTGCTCAAATAATGGCTAAATTCCAATCCTCATGCCTGCAGCAAATAATAACTTAATCTCCAGACGATCCCATATTCCTGGGGTCAGGCACAGAGCAAGGTGATATTCTTCACATTCTTTACAATTAATGCTCTGAAATCTGGCATTTTACGGCCTGAAGTGCAAAGAGAGATTTGAAAACATCTACTTTTTTTTTCCTTCCCTAAACAAGAGATGTTTTTACACAGCCTCTTTCTCAGGGGGTGAGAGCCCAATAGTTTACTCAAAAATGGTTCCATCAAGTCAGAACAAGCCTCCATCCGTAACAACAGTGAATCTCTGACCACATCCTACACCAGAGGAAAGGAAAAAGCGCGAGGACAGAGGCAGCGCACAGGAATACTTCCACCGAGCCCTGCCTCAGGCACCAGCTCCTGGGCACTGCCTGAGTCTGAACCATCTTCATCTTTCACAGGATTTTATTCCCAATTTTCTCATTTTTTAACTCCTGCTGCCCACAGTATGTCCTGTGGCAATAACATCCACAGGCTTAGCCACATACTCTTCAAGAAACCATCCCTTATTCACCTTTTTCCGTGCACCCCCTAATTTTACACTTACAAAATCCATCATGTCCATCCTCAGCCACCTGCTTCCTAGACCAAGGAGACCTGCTCTGTTCAACTGCCCCTCACCCAGAAGCCATTCCCTATCTCTGATCCTCTCGTCTCTGCATGTTTTACAGCCCTGGGCTTTTTCAGATGAGAGGCGCCAGAACTTTACACAACATTCAAGATACAAGTGTCTTATTTTTGAGACATCCATGCTCTTCGAAGGAGGCTCACGGGTTAAACACAACAGAACAGAAACATCCCCAAAATCACTTGTGTTTTTAAAAGTCTTGGCCTTTAATTCATTTGTATTTATAGAAAGATACTCTTTCTCACACTGACAGTTCTACTATCTTTTTAGATAGCGGAATTTCAAATTAAACCATCAATTCACCTATTCTTGTAACTTATCTCTGACAGGGGCAGATGCTTCACAGAAGGCAAAGTAAATTCTACAGCACACAGTGAAATAATACATTCCACACAGAAACCATCTTCCAAACCCCGTAAGTGTTTTGATTCTTAGCACATTAAGATTTAAATTTTTACTATGTGCTGGAAACTCAGGAATTGAAGAGACTCAAGAAACTCAAGTATCCTCAATGCCAAAGTCTTTGGAAAAAGCAGAGGAACCCAGGATCCCAAATTGCACATTTAGAAATAGTTTTTCTATCTTCATTAAGATAAGTGCAAGTAAGTAAATTTCCAAGTATTTTCATTTATCATCAAAAAAAGTTACCTTCCACCTTTGCTGGACATCATCTCTTCTTATTTAACAAGGAATTAAAAACAGAATGATGAATACAATCTCCTGTTTCTGTCCTACACTTACACACCTTCTTTGATCAAACTATGTTAAGTTCTTTGCATGCCAAAATGTCTTTTGACCTCAATAATCTGCACTGTTCATCAATAAAACCCTTTTTGAGCTTGACGGAAATGCCAGTTGAAGAGGACCAATGATTCAACATCACAGCCAAGTAGCCAGAGCTTTCAAGGAAGACAAACTCCAGGCTCCCTCTCACCACTGTTTCCAGCAGCTCAATTACAAATGCTGTTAATAGAGAAGAAATTTTGAAGTGCCTTTCAGGAATTTCAGCAACTTCAATGCAATAGTGAATTTCACAGACTATCTTGCCTCTAAACTAGATTTCCAACTTTGATCGTATTTTTTTCTGACCTTTTATTGCCTAGGAACACCCTTTGTTCTTATGCCCTGGACGCTGGCAACAGAGAGAGTCTAATCACTGCATCTTTGCTGGGAGGACTGAAGGCAGATGAATACAAACGTTATGCAAAATTCTCACAGAAAGGCAGCAACAAAAATGAGTTATTTAAAATTAATAATAAGGACAGGGACATATTGGGATACTTGCAATTTAAAAAGGAATAGCTTGTTAAGCTTGCTTTTAATACCAGCTTAATCCATTACTCATTACAGGGTGACAGGGAAAATAAAGCTGGAGGAATTGTTAATGATGCCAGAAATCTGTATTATGCATTTTGTAGTTCCTAATCTGTTAAAACCAAACACCAAAAAAACCCTAATCATCTGTTCCTAGTCCCCTGATTTCATATCAAATTGCCAGCAAACAAATTCACTTAAGGGGAATTTTTTAGTTCCTTTTCTGCAGCAGTTGAATTAGATTCCACTAATAAGTCTCCGAAAGCAGCAAGATTTCTTGTCTCAAAGCAGTTGGATGAGGCTTGCTCTCTTCATGTGGAAATGGTCTTTGCCATCCTACCTCCTCTGCAGAAGCACCTGACAGCGGTCCACGCTGCCCTGGCACAACCTTCTTCCTGCTCAGCGCCTTCCAGGATTGCAGATCACCATCACCTCCAAGTCAGTGCTTTTGAATCTACTATCCCAAAAACTTCAAAGGCTTTTTTTTCCCCATTTCTGTTAGGGATGCTCTCTCTGCGGTCACCAAAGTGAAGCAGAAAGGTTTCAATCAGCTTTTTCCCAACTCATCTACAGCAGTGTTTTACCCAGCCTGATTGATTCTGAGTGTTGGCAATGGTAAGAGTGCGAGGAGAACCCTTTTTACATGCTGTTATGGTGTGACAGCCACTTCATGCAGCCAAAGACACTGCAAGAGGCAGCGCTGCAGGACGGTAAAGTACCCTCCCTCTTATCGATGCCAACCAAACGCTCTTTCTCAAATCCTTTCTTCTAAAGGTCCAGTCAGTGACAACACCACAAAGAACATGCAGAGATTGCATATACATCTGTTTCAGCATATGAAATATTGGAAACATGTTTTTCCTCTGATAAAGGCAAAATACTGACAAGAATGGTCAATTTGCTACCAACAACAGAAACCTGCCACTCCCTGGTTTTGTGTGGAGGATGCTCACCTGGAGCTCTGTTTTTCTACTCTCGCATCTAAACAGACACACAGCATGCTTTGGGAGGATCAAAAAATCTGCTTTACACTGACAGGTGATTTATTGCATGAGCCTCAGTGAAAATAACAGGACTTAACTCGACAAGCAGTTTCAGATGCTGGCTCCATGGACATCTTCAAAGCATCTCTGCTTACTTCACAGATGCAAACAAGTCTTCATTCATTACATGCACTAATGCACAGCTAAATACAGTGCTCTCAGAGCAACTGGATGTGCTTCACAAATTTCTGACAAGTCCTCTGCTGAATTCAGACAACGAAGACATTAGGAACGCAATTTAGTAAGAAAAATTGTCACAGTGGACAAAAATGTCATCATACTGGAATCAGCAAAAATCCACCAAATGAGCCTCCTCCCGTAACAATCCCACTCAAAAAGCCTGGTATTGAAATGTAATCTACCTCATTTAAAATGAGCTCATAAGGTCTCCAAGAGTTGGTAAAGAACCCTAAATGCCCACTCATGCCCTTTTTCACTATTTAGGAGAACTGTGCTGTCATAATGGCAGACAATAAAAGGTGTAAGTCATTTCCGAAGTGCAAGAAAATGCAATCTAAGGGCTATGTGTAAGTGTGCATCCACTGAAGCATTTGAAGGAAGATCCTTGAAATTAGTGTGCAATACCACGTCCCAAAACAACTTCCTTGAGACTTCAGTGTCAGAAACAGATTCTTTCATTCCTGCTGGCAGAGAAGATGCTCTCCCATGGGCCCTGACACTTCTGGGTTCTATGGAAGTGTGCAAGCATACAACTAGATTTATTGACTTGCAAGACCAAAACCTCAATGTACTTGTTCCAGAAGTACTAGAAGATATGAAAAAAAAAAATTAAACGAGGGAAAACAATTGTCTTTGAAGTCTCCACTATGCACGTCAGAAGGGCCATGTAAACGAAGGAGAATCTTGTGGTTCACATTGCCTTTACTTGCAGGGTTTCAGCAGGGGGGAAGAAAAGGAAAACACCTCCTGCAGGTTTGTGTGTGGTTCGTAAATAATACTGAAAGGAGGTGGCAATGAGAAAACAAGACGGTTGGGACAGGTAGGCACTTGCAAATGGTGGCCAAAACAAAAAAGAAGAGAGAAAAGAACAAAATAATCTTTCAGTGCTTTTCCCTGCCACTTTGTATTTAGTAGGTAAGCAGACTTGGAGAAGGGCCTGCTGCAAAGCTAATTAAGTCAGCTTCTTTCCAATTGCTGTAAGTGGCTTCTGATGAGGCTTAGCTTTTAGATCTTACTGTTCCGAACAATCAGAATCAGTACAGTAGTGCTCGAGGACTTAGAAAGAATGAAACCCCACTGCTTTAAGCACAATGGAAACAAAATAAAAAATATTCTTGAAAAGCTTTGTATATAACTAAAAAGCAAAAATATAGGAGGATAATGTACAATGATCTGCACCATATCTGCTGTTTTGTCACCTGCAAGCCAGGCATGGCCAAAGGAAGAGGAAACCTATTTCTGCTCTAGCTGTCTTATGCTATCAAAGAGCTGCTCAGAGCAGCTCTGCAATGACTGGTGCAGGGCATAAAATATAGTCATTGTGATCTTCCCCATTCCCTGAAACTGCACAGCCAGGTAAAGGCTCAGACCCTGTGCATTTAAATCCTTCAGAACAGACTTTAAATAGTCTGTATAAGCAGTCCCAACTGCTTCCAATTACTGCAAGGTAACACAAAGTATATTCTTCAGTAATATCACAGAGAAAAGCGTTCTCAAGGGACTTGAAAATATTTACATGCTAATCTCTCTAACCAACAAGAACAAATCAAAATCTAAGATAGAGCTGATGGAATTGTAGTGAAATTCTTGGTAAGCCATGAGACCTTGAGTTGGTTAAAATATGCATTGATATGCATTAGAGCAGCCCCAGGACATCCTTGTTTCCAGCTGAACTATGGGCTCACAGCATGGCAACCACTTGTTAAGACCCCACAGGAAATTGTGCTGTATGTATCTCAAGAGGGGAAAAAATAAAAAGGAGGAGGATGAAATTACAGAGTGTTACTGTGGAGCAATGCCCCAGTCAGACCTAATCAGAGAACTGGAGAAAAACCAAACAGAGTACCAGCAAAGTTAGAGAAGATTAGACTGATCCCTAAGTCAAGAAAAAACATAGGACACAAGAACAAAATCAATCCACACTGCACAGAACAAAGAAATAGTTTGCTACAGTCCACCAGAAAGTCCACAAGATCTTATCTGGAGTGGATAATACACACTCATACTGGTATTTATTTTTGTACAATAGAATAGGATAGAAGGTGAAAGAAGAATGGAAAGCTGGAAGTAAACCAACAAAACACCACCCAACCCAGACTGTAGAACAGAATACAATTCATTTTTATATAACATGCTCCGTGCAAAGTGTTGTAAATCACCTTGCTGCAAGAGAGCCAATCAACCTAAGGGAACAATAAAGTTTTACAGCAGGATAAGTAGAGGGGAAATGGCTAAGAGAGGAGGAGAGAGAAAAAGTATTGGGAAAAGAAAATCCAACTATGTCAAACACGATCAGGTCAGTTTGGAGGAATAAAGGAATATTAGTGTGTGACCTACAGAAGGAGCAGGCTTGAATGCATCTCTGTGTGGAGACTGAAAGGTTTTTTCCTCCACAACTGTAACATGCATTCAACCAGATGGAAATAATCCAATAGCATCAAAGTATCGACAGAAACTATTCTACCAGAGGGGAACACTGCTTTCTCGCTCCCCTCCCCTTCTACCTTATCTGACCAGTATCTCAAACAGTTATTTCAGTGAGCGTGCAGAGATTTGTTTTTAAAGGTCAGAACGGATCGTTACAACCGCCTAGAACCAGGACTCGTGTAACGCCAGGAACAAGTAGTGTTGTACGTCCACAGACACCACGCCAGCTGTGCTGAGAAGGAAAGCACCTCTTGAATTCATCCCAGCGCTTGCCCCACAATCCTTCCTCATACCCTAGAAGACTGATGCCACCTCCTTTGTAACAATTTGTTAAATAAAACATCGAGTCTCACATGCTAGGTGGTTGCATATTCAAACCTACAATGCCTTATTTGTTCAGCCCTTACACCTGACACCGAAATCCACAATCCCGTCTTTTCACCCCTAATAGCACCCTTTCCTAAGGCCTTTCTTTTCCAGTCACATGAAGCTAGTCTGTAAATCCTCTTCCTACCAAGGGACATGCTCTCCTCATCTGTATGCAGGGCTGCCTTCCCCTGAAGAGGGCTGCCACACATCAGCTATCGATTTCTGGAGGCAGGTTCCTGTCATCAGCACTAAGTGATTGCTTATTAGACAGACGGGGGAAAGCTCAAGCATGTGGGCAGTGTTATTTATCATAGAAACGAGGAGCTTCACAGCGAGAGGTGAGGCTGGAGAGGAGGAGGAACTCTGCCAGGGTTGAGGGATGCTGGCGGCCAGGCGAATCCAGGGGTCTGGAAGGGCAGGTGAAATCAATTCTGTGCAATGGCTGGATTCCCAGAGCACCTGTCTTTAAGCTCAGTCTTTAACCTGAAAGTGAACTTGGCCTTCATGATAGTGGGGAGCAACAAAGATAAAGCAGCTGATGGATTAAGTATCTCTTACCCTTTTTGGATTAGGTCAGTGGGACCATAGAGTGCACTAGAGCTCAGAGAACGACCCTGGCAGAGGGAATGCAGAGCAGTAGTGATTCCCTAGATTGCTGCAGACACTTAAGGTCTGTAATGAAGTTTAATGAATGTAATGAAGCGGAGAACAGTGCCTTTCCTCCAGAGAGCTGAGCAGCCCCACACCTCCCAGGTCCATGCAAAACCGCAGTACAAGCAATTTTCTTTCTCCCATCCATGAGTAGTTTCCAAATGGCAGAAAACACCAGGGTGTCCACAGGTGTTCAGCAGTTAATGAAGTAATCAGAAGGCATCATACTCCTACATAAACACTTTGAAAAGTCATTTGAGAGTTTGGCACCTTTATAGAAGGTTTCCTGTCCTGTAAGTTAACTGAAATTTCCGGGACCAGTAGGCTGCAGAGGATGGTGCCCCAGAAAACTCTTGCGGGCTACAGTCACAATGACATTCTTGTAGCCTACCATACTTTTGATCCTAACAGCACCCAGATCAGTAGCAATATTTAATAGCACGGCTTTAACAAAACGAAGGAAGGGAAACAGAAACACCACCACAAGCAGTTCAATAAGTTACATTTGGGCTATCAGGGGAAACATCCTCAGAAAGATGCTTCACATCCCCCGAGGCTGCCTCTCCTCTGCTTTCCTATACACCACCCTATCAAGGAGAATAAATTGGTTCTGATTACTTGCTAAAAATAGAATACATCAATAAAAGTCACTCCTGACTTCTTAACCACTTCATACTGAAGAAAATGTGCATGAGAAGGAAGGAACAGGAAGAAGGTTTGCACATGCAAGTCCGTTTCCATCTCTTGGTCCTCTGCAGCGTCACAGATAGCCACTGAGAACACTGGGACCCGTCATTTCCCTCACACTGTGCACAAGAGCCTTCACAACTGATCCAGAGCAGAACAGCGCTGCTTTCAAGGCCGCTACAGCTATGCATATCGCTAGGAATCTGCCTTCTCACGCTTTGTCCAATCTGAGGATTTTTTCCCTACTTCTACAAAAACAGAGATTTTTTTCATGCTGATTCCTCACCATAAAAAGGAACAGATTTCTCTGAAGCCAAAAGTATTACTTATCTCTATAATCACTATAGGATAATAAGCATCTTTCAAGAGTAAAAAGGGGTTGCTTATCTGGAAATAACTGTGTACCTAAAGAGACACACAGACATGAAGATACCTAACTTTATATTTTGGTTCCTCAAAACCCTTAAAAACCTGGTTTTCTCTCCTTTGGTCATCCAGCAGAAAACTGGCTTCAATCTCCTTTTTTTCTTTTTCCTTTCTTTTTTTTTTTTAATCTTTTAATCTCTTTTCCAGCAACAATCTCACATCCTGATGCCCAGCAGTAATATTAATCATTGAAACACTTTTCTGTTCCCCCAGCTTCTTTTAACCTGAGAATCTGTTATGTAAAAGAGCGGAGCTCAGAGAGCAGTTAACAAAACACAGTTCCTAAAGCTGCATGAATGTCAGACTGAAATGCTGCTGCAACGCTGCCCCTTGCTGCAAGCCCCCTCCCCCCCCCCAAAAAAAAAAAATAAGAGGATAAGAAACACAGGACTGCTGGGGAAAAGTGTCTTTGCCCAGCAGCAGTGCGATTTGCACACAATTATATAACTGGGATGTTCTTACTGGAGCTGTGTAAGGGATGGGATCACCCCTAGCTCCCAAGCCTTGTCTGCTTACTGAGTTTCTTGAACCTTTCCACCTCAAGGCTGAGTGTGTCCAGAGGTAGATTTTTCACTAAGAATGTGTATTAAGTAAGGGGCTTAGGGCTTTTCAGGTAACTGCTTGGTCTAAGCAGTGTGAGTGAGGGGACTCTGGAAGAACTGCAACCTTAAACACAGCAGATATTTAAGTTTCAGAGGAAAGTGCCATCAGTCTCGAAACCAATGGTGATGAGGAGGGCAGAAGGGAAGCCTCTACTGCTGTCTTCTGTTTGTCAGACCAGATTCTGAAGCCTTTTCCCATAGATTAGTGATTCACACTAGGAACAAAATCACAGAAATCAATAGGGCCACCAACTGAACACAGCAGCATTCAATGCAGATAAGAAAAATAAATACCTATCCACAGAAATTCAGTCACTAAAATCCTGACCCTGCTCAATTTAGAACAGATAACCCCATACCTTTGAACTAAGGTCTCGATCCACAATAAAATTACCTTAGTTTAAATAGTTACTACGTGTCAGTTCATCAGCTGTGACACTGCCTGTGTGCTTTCAGCAACAGTAACTTCAAGAAATATGAATTCTGCACTTTGAGTGGAGCTAAGCAGAGTTATCGCAAATCTATCACGGATTATCAGTGCATACATAGACTACCATCGGCACTCAGCTGACATGATAATTTGATTATGCAAAAGCCCAAATTTTAAGCAGAGCCATACAAAAACCGCTATAAATGCTGATGCACAGCATCAAACTAACATTATTATTAGTAAACCAAGACACCAGGTAGGTACAGGACTAATTCCAGGTGTGAGGGGTTTGTCTTTTACTAGGACCACCACACAGTGGCGTGATAATGTGGGGTATTTCCACATAAAAGAGTTACAATTAGCAACGCTGGTGGTGGACTCTGCAATTTAAAGGATGAACAGAATGATACAGATCATCACCGGGTACAACCCCCTGCTCAAAGCAGGACCAGCTTAGATGCAACATGGAAAACTGGATGCAAAAGAATGACTGGCAGAAGGAAAGAAAAAAAGGAATGAGAAATTAATGAAGGAGAAGCAGCAGGATGGAGGAAAAAAGAGTACAGAATGGGGCTGGCTCGTTCTGAATTCTCATCATGGTTCTATATAGATTTCATAGACTACAACTGCTGCTAAACAGACACAGAGCGTAGGCAGGAGAATAGATGGATGATGGTGAAACAGCCAGATTAATGTTAGGACAGAAAGAAAAGAAAAAAAAAAGAGAAGAAGAATTCAAAGAGGCAGAGAAAGGAGAGCTTTGAACTGGCCTTTATTTTATCCCACAGGTAAACTCTGAATGCTGGAGCATCTCTGGTAATAATTCTTACCTGCCAGCTAGTGCCTGCACCTGTCTTGACCTCCAGCCAACATCAGATAAACTCTCTTCTAAATGGGGGATAAGGGAAAGGAATGCCAGAAAGTCAACACCAAGGAACTCTACATCACCCGTTTTCCACTGCCTTCTCCCACTTCTGCAGTCCCGCTTACTCTGAAAGGGAATGTGCCTGCATCTCTGGAAGGAGCATCCATCTGGCACCTCTTCCAAGAAGGAAAGGCAGAGTACTGCAGCATCCGATACCCTGCCAGCTTTGTTACACTTTCTCTGTACGAGAAGTAAAAACAAATAGAGTAAAAGCAAATATTTCATTAACAGAAGCTTCCTAACAATTTGCCGAAGCAGGGAAAAGTGTAAGCTTACCTACAGCTGGAATGGAGTCCTGCCTGCACCTATTCCATGGAACAAACCAACACAGCAACACAAAAGGAATGACAAATTCTGTATGCCATGGAAAGTGGTCAAGCTGTATCGCATACTGAAATTCAGCAAGGATCAAGATCATTCGTCTACTAAAAGACTGTCACTTAAGAATCTTTGAAATGTTCTAAACTTGTCTTATATTTCAGTCAAAGCCTTCACTTCTAATGATGTATTTGTCCCTCAGCTGCCAAACTGGACACTTCGGAGTGCCTGTCTCATAAGGATGCCTCTGCTCGTGATAGTTGATGTTTCCTGATGTCCTCAGCTACTCTAAACTAGACTTAGCTCCCTGGCCTGAGTAGCAGCAGAAATGGTGCTGCTATTAAGTGAGATTCAGTGTATGTTTCTGCTAACACTGTTTTCCATGAAAAGCTCTGGGAGCAAGGTTGAGAAAAGCGAGCGCAACTTTTCTCCAAATTCTGGTTAGCAAGACAGAAAGCAGCAGGCACTGTGGGTTACTCAGTGCCTGACTTGACACAGAGGGTTTGCCATCTGCTCTGCCCTCTGAGGACAAAACACAAGCCAAATATAACTCTCTGCTGAATCACAAAATGTAAGCTAACAGAGGCTTAAATTCATGGAGAAAGCTCTTTATTTAAATGTAGAAGGCATCTGCGAGGTTTTTCTCGCAGAAAAAGATGTAATCTAGGCAGTAATCCAGGGAAAATGAAAGGAGAGTCCTTCTCCAGGATGCTGCCAAACATGTTTCTGGCAAACCTGGATAAGGCACCAAGGGGCAGGGGCTTCAGTTTAGGAAAAACATGTTGCAAGGAAACTTCTCCACCGATTTATCTATCTATGCAGGAGTAGAGGTATTGCTATAATAACATGGGTAAAACACCCATGATGGTCTCGGGTTGTAACTGGGGCAAGACTGCAAGAAAAATATCAGCTTGTATTAGAGTGACTGATAAAGTTGGCCAAAAAAACCCCCCCCAAAACACCTCCACAGATTAGTTTTGGCTATGCAATATCTTCATTAGGGACTTACAAGAAAAAAAAAAAAGGCTTGTTCATTTTTTCTCCAACTATATCCAATTATAAGACTACAGTATTTAGATTGCTGAGTGACAGTCTCACTGTAATGGTAACACAGATCAGAGGAACAGCTGAAGACAACACCAGGGTTTCTTAGAGGCTGGAATCACTTTTGTGGAAAAGCAGCAAGAAAGAAGGAGTCTGGGGTTTCCCTTTTATCCAGCTGGTTGCAGCTAGAGGCAGCTCTGCCACCTGGGGTTGTCTATACTGCAAAACGTGAGACCCTTTGCAATGCTCCTGAGCACTCTGACACGCAGTTTCATTACGGATAGAGACGTGATGAGGACTGGCAGCTGCCATGGGAAAGCTGCCTTTGCATCCCCCGTGCAGCCAGGCAGCAAACAGCACCACCGGAGCATCGTGACAACACGGGCTGCTGCCGTGGGACTGGCAGTCCTTGCGCGACCTGGGATTTCGCAGACGTGCAGCGTTTTACTTGATCCGGAGCTTGCTGCCTTACAGGATGAATGTGCCTAATTGCTATTTCCTGAAGAGACGCATATCAGTGATTTTGAATGAAGGTGGAGATGTGGGAAAGGAGGAGGCAACGTAAGGAACTGTCTTTGGATTCTATACAAACATTACCACTACTTAAATGCATTTTAATACCCATCATCTTCCACTATAACCAAGCACATCTAGTGAAACCACATCTGACGACAGCAGGGCAAGTCTGCAAGAACAAATGCCTGTGTGGACTAGCTCTCCTACACATAAGGAACCACGATGTATCCATCACAGCCTCCGTTACAAAACCAGGAGCGCTGACGGAGCTAAAAAGCACGAGCCTATCAGAGCCACTGTGGACAATCTTCCCTGATCTATCATCCCGGATTTAGACTACAGACACATGGGGTTTGTGTCAAATCAAGTCTGGTTAGCTTGAACGTGAGGAAGGTAGGAATTGATGATACCAACCGAAGGATGCTCCTGGCAGATAACTCAGTCACTAGTTCCTGTGTACACCATTCATTGAGGGGTTGATAAACACCTCCCAGCACAGGCGAGGGCTCACTTTTGAGGGCCAAGTAATTCAGATATTTGAATTAAAAAAAAAGAAAAAAAAAAGAAACAGGGGCGAGGGTGATAAAAAAGGCACAAGCCCAGTAAGAGAAGCAATAAGGGCCTGTGTAACAATATGAGAAGTTCAAGCGCTAAAACAGACGAGTCTGAATACCTGGCAGTAAAAGAAGGCTTTGACAAAAGAGGCACTTCCTGAGCGTGGCAGAGTGACAAAATCAATGGATGCCATTCAGGAAGGCCAGAATAGGTCATAACCGCCGGGAAGGTTGCTCTGCTGAGAGATCCCTGTAACCTACCACGATAATATTGACTGAACAGAGGGAGCTGTATCTTCAAAGCTAGAGAGCTACAAAGTCTCCAAGACATAAGAGCACGTCTTCCAGAAAAATTATCATCTTAACCTCCAGCGCTGACACAAATTGCCAACAAAAACCTGATCCTAGTTGAGTCCACGGAGCTTCTTGCACTGGTTTCAACAGAACTGAAACACCATTCTGGGCTGTATATACAGAGTCTTAACATCCCCAGATAGGACAGCCATAAATAATCTGGAATAACTGCTCATTTCAGGTTTTCTGCACCTTCTCCCGAGGCGTCTGGCACAGGTTTCAGATCAGACAATGCTTGCCTGATCAAGGGCAGTAATGCTTGTGTAACGAAAAACAAATAAAAAGGCGGATAATATAGGTGATGCAGATTCAGAACAATCATAATAACAACAATAAAAAACAGTTGCAATAAAACCATCCAAGGAAATGTTTAAGTCGACTCCTGCAGACAAAGAGAAGGGAGACATTCAGACAGGTGACCACCTCTGCAAAGGCACAGCCAGCAGCAAACCATCCTTGGGAACTTTTTCCTAAAGATCAGGAGAAGCTGAAGTCACCAGGGAAAATGCTGGGTAAAAGACTCAGAATCAAAGTGATTCAGAGCAGCGAGCAGGCATCTGAGCAGACTGCAGCAGCAGTGCTTCTGCTCAAAGATCTGCTGAGAGGAAATTGCGGGGAGGCAAGAGCTGAGAGAAGTACTGCTGATGAAAGGTTTGGAAATGATAAATAAGAATGGTGGGTGCTCTGTGAGACATACAAATGAAAGTTACACTTTCCAGTTGTGAACCCTACATGCAAATTCCACACAGGTCCTCAGCGGTCTTGTCCTCCCTCCCTGCCTCAACACACGAGATCTTCCTGCCACCCACAATTTCTTCATGCAATGAGCCATGGCAAAAGGCTCTGGTTCCACCAGCCCTAGCTAGCCACGTAATTCCTCAGTAATCAACAGCTGCATCATGTGTGCAACTAAAAGAGCATGGTTTGGGATCACAGACCTCTCCATGGCACTTCCACCCAGCCACAACACCACTAAACCTGGCATGTTTAACCCTTTGAGGACATGACAGAGACCTTTCACAACCAAGTGACCCATCGCTTCCAAAAATTATAGAAATCACATAGGAGAGGGGATGGAAGCAGCCTCAGGAACACCACCGACCACTTTGACTTGCAGAGAAAAAAACAAAGCACCTCACAGTCTATTAGCATAAGGTGTTGCCAAAAGATCAAAATTGAGCATTTGTTAGAGGCTCGCCCCACCCACAGCAGTGCTGCTGCCCATCTCTGATATGCTGTTCCTCTGAAACACTCCATTTGAAGCGGAGGCACCAAGGGCAGAGGTTTCCAAATTTGTGCTGTATTTTTACATTGTTTCTGTACAGCTGCTCTCACATTTTATTAATTTGGTCAAATAACTCCCGAGTAAACATTTTTAATAGCATATTCAGCTCTGCCTGATGCCAGAATTAAACTCTCCCAGTTGTACAATCCTTCTGTCAGGCTTACAGGTAGATCAGAAGGAACTGTTAAAAACTGAGGATCAAAGGTAATTAAAAAAAGACTGCCACGTATAAACAATATCTAGATCACTGTACAAACTCTCTGGAGTGTCAACGGCAGCTATAAAGTTCAAGCCAATAACACAAATATCCACTTAATTAATAACATTCTCAAAAGAAGCAGACAGCCAGTTTAGGGCTTCCTAGAAGAGCACACCTAGCAATTACACAGACAAGCAACCAGGGCAGAGCGGAAGACTTAAGGGAAAGTTCATTAATTACATTTCCCTTGGTGATAAAATCCTCTTGGGGACACACAGGTCCTCTGGTTCAATCGTCCCAGGTGCTTCTTCTGAAGAGTCACGGAAATACAGTCTGCACAAATGAAGCAAGAAAAAAAGCCCCAGAAAATCCCTGTCAACACTATCTACACAGTTGCAACCTTCATCTGAAGAACAATCCCACCAGTGTGTATCTGCATAGGTAGCTTCAGCATTGGAGTAAATTGACAGGAAAAGCAGAAACTGAGGCTGGAAAGGAAAAGTCCAGGAGCAGGGACTAGTGGAGGGGCATAAGGATGCCTGCCAGCCCAGCAACACCCATGGATTTCTCCATTGTAGGTATTGTTGCAACATCACACATCTATTCTCAATTATAAAAGTTACTCACATTATTGAGGACACAAGAAGCCCAAACCCCCTGCAGCTGTTCTGCAAGCAGAGCACATTTTCTCTCTCTCCAAAAGCAACCCCAATGAGGTGCAGCAGTAGGCACAGAGGTAGGAGCTGAAAACTAAATGCAATCTGCTGAAAGGTTATCACGGTGTTACAAGAAAACTGTCTTGCTTTGCCATTTTCAGGGCTTTGCTCACTCAGAAAAAGGGAGATGATCAGCCAACTAGGAGCAGAGCACGTAAGACTACTGAAATTACTTCAGCCTTCTGCCTTTCACACAAATCCTGGATTACACGACACCACACAAGACATGGTTAACACTTCTGCTCCGTCTTGACATTTGCCAAGAGAATCACACAAGTCTGGAGTGCGAGAGGTGAGGACCCACTTTCTCAGATCCATGTCACAGATGTTCAAGGGCAAAGTTCCTCCCGCCTTCTGCAGGCAGGAGCAGGGGGCACAGACTGGAAGAAGCTGTAACTGATCAAAGAGTCTGAAGAGAGAGACTTGGAATAAAACTTTAAAGGACCTGAAAGATATCCAGCTGTAATGGAAATTCAAGAGGATGGGGATATTTAAGTCATACTAGTCCGTTTGAACACACCAGGCTCAAAATTGTCACCACCCTAAAAATCTCTCTAGTACAGATGACTCGGTCATTCTCAGTCATACAAATTACATAGTTATTAATGACCAAGTAGCAGAAACTTCTTGAAGAAGTTAAAAAACACACAGGCTCTTCAAACACCCTCTTTTTTCCTTCCTCCTACCATATGTATGTAACTATACACTCCAAATGTCACAGACCCAAAGCACAACTCTTTTGGAATCCCTTCACTTCCAGCTATAACACTTGACAATGTTTATTTTTCTTCTGGCACACCTGTTAACCACCTAATAGCCTGGCATGGCTGCTATTGGATATCTGAGTTGGTAAGAAGACGTTATTTTCCAAAAGACTAAAACTTCTGCTCTCCCGAATATTTTCACATTTTATATAGAAGAAAATTTTAAAAATCATGTCTTCAATTTTAAATAGAAAAGTGAATTAAGAAAATCCTACAGCTAAAGCCAGAAATATTACTATATTTCATTTTTATTTAACC
This sequence comes from Pterocles orientalis, assembly GCA_011057875.1. Classification (NCBI taxonomy): domain Eukaryota; kingdom Metazoa; phylum Chordata; class Aves; order Pterocliformes; family Pteroclidae; genus Pterocles; species Pterocles orientalis. The sequence goes on along the minus strand of WKFP01014790.1, from coordinate 1,263,665 downwards.
TCCCTTCAACTTTTTTAGAAGCAATGTCAGTATTACACAAGACAATTTTACAGTGTCACAACTAATGAAGAGCAGTTAAGCTCCATGACACAAGCCAGATAAATGCCTTTCCAGCAAGGGAGATGAGCATCGGGTCCCGCAGCACAAGCGAACGCGGTGATGCTGGCTGTGTGGAGGCTGAGACTGAGCTCACTGTGTTCATTTTAAAGCAACTAGGTAGAAACAAGGATTTTATTTGATGATATTGCTCAAGTGGTTTTCTGAGACTGAAAGTATTTGTTTCTATGTCTCAGGTATTGGTTTTAATTGGATAGTAGAGGGAAATTGTTTATTTCAAATCTTTCGAGACTTCCCCAGTAATGTTACAGATAATCTTCTATTTTCTCAAAAAGAGTTTCAAATATTGCTCCACAGTAGGTAAATAGCCTGGTTTGTGAATTCCTTAACAGGTAACCTGCCAGAAAAGTCTACTGAGACTTTCTATTCCATGATCTAGGGATCTTGATAGAGTAATTATTTTGTATTGTATCCCTCTTATATACACTGTCTCTTGCAACTCCCACCTCTTATTTTGTACTATTTATTTCAAGGAAATTGATATTACTTTTCCTTAATATCCCTAAATATTCATGTAACACGATGTATAGTTATTCCCCCAGAACAAAATACGCCTGTCCAATATATACACCTCCTGTTCTGGTGTAATCGTTATAACTTCCAAACCTCATAGATCTTTAAGTCCCACAGCTGTCACTTGTTGTTTCAAATTCTAAGTGAAAAAGGATCTCGTTAGCCTAAATTGAACAGCCACTCACAAAAACTCTGTTATCTCACTCTCTCATACACAAGCATACACACATGCACACAGCAATAAATCCGCTGAGATAAACCAAATTATTCTACATTCCACACAAAACAAGAGTACATCTGGGGTGAGCATCCAGCTTTTTTTTCCTTTACTTTTTTTAGGCATCTGCTTTTCCAGCTCAGGACAAAGTCAGCAGCAGCGCTGAATTGTCACAACAAAGGTTTTGTTAATGTTTTAGAGGGCTCTGGAGATCCCAGAACATGCACTGAAGACTTTGATAACCTTGCAAAAGCTTCTCGCTGTGCTTATTTGAAAGCTCAGCTTTGCTTTATGAATCCTCCTTCCTTGCATACTGGAAAATAGCCTCATTCCACAATACCTGCCTATACCAGTACACACCACCATATTCCCACTAAACCCTCTCCATGCAAACACTACCAGCAACATTAGTGCCAAAACAAGCGCTGTACTTGGTCCTGTACTTCCAATACCACAGGGAGGCTCTGTTTCCTTTCCTTCCCACCACTGCTCGTGCAGAGCTACCAGCATCACTTGGCACCAGGATATGGCACCAGCCTGAAAGCCACAACAAATACCCCACCTACCCCAGCTACCCCAGCAACACCAGGGGTTTCCACCTGCTCCCACTGCTTCCTTGGAGGCTGGGGCTGAACTGAGGGTATCCGGGGGTCACTGAAGCAATGCTGGCATCCCTGCTGCCCCAGGCCAATCCCTGCAATAGAGACCATAAGGCACCTGCGGCTGACAATCCAGCACAGCACACAGCGACAGGCTTTTGAGCACACCCGAGCCCTCTGGCACTGTCTGCCCTGTCCTCTGCATCACGAGCCACATACACTTTGCAGCAGAGGCCATGGGTAGCCAAGGCTTGAAGGTTTGCATCAAACTAACACGCCACAGCTATTGGGAAACCAACCATGCCCCTGCAGCTTCCCCACTTTACGAGTACCGTTTGGAAAGAAGGGACAAAACATTTGGCAATAGGGGCGAAAGCCTAATTTGGGAACAGAACAGAGCAGGGTACAGCTGTACAGCAGTGATCTGTGAGCAACCTGCCATGTAGTCAGAAAAGGGGTTAAACTGGACTGAAGTTTGGGGAACATGGACCTGTTTGGTAATTCAGTGGAGGACTTGACGCCTCTGTTGAGCGACTGAAACAGTACATAATAGCTAATGATATCTGTGATGAGGAAATATGGCTGGTTTACTGAGCGTAACGGGGACTGAAGCCCGTAACTTGCTGTGCAGCCCAACAGCTCCCATCACACCAGCAGACAGCAAAGGCCATGCAAATCGTACAGAGTCCTCAACCCACAGACACTGCGCAGCCACGGAGCATTTTCACTTTCACAGACGTGATAAAAGAGGGGAAAAAACCCCGAGCCTCAACATGTGGCTGGAATAAAAAAAAACAACAGTGCATTGCCAGTTAAAAGATAACGAGATGATGCAAAACAACTTGCAAGCAGCAGGCAAAGGGAAGCAATCCCAAACTGGGTATTAATGGGATCAAATGTGACTCCAAAGCATCAAGGTCTGTCTCAGATCTCACCAACAGAATGGAGCATTTGTGCAGCTGCTCCGGCATGTGATGGAGGGCAAGTGCACATGCTGCAGCAAATGGCACACAGTATGACTTGCTTTCAACTTTCATCTTCTTTCTTCTCCTTAGTAACTTTACATCCTACATGTATGCCAGGGAGTTGTGTTCTCATCACTGAAATACTCCTACCCTCACATGCATGTTTCCTGAAAAGCACACCAGGAAAAAAACAACATGAGGGTGTGCTTATGATTGTGTCTCAATTTCATAACCCAAATGAACCCTGAGTCAAAGGCAAATCCCATAGGGACTGTGAAGAATGGTGATATTTACAGAAGCTGTAAAAACCTCATTGAACAAAAAGGAAAACCATGCTCTTTCTAAAAGAAATGAGTGACAAGAAAAAGTACAACCAATTTGAAGAACGTGCCAGAGAACTTCAGATTTCTTAGTTGGCAAGCTCTGTTTGGAGTCCATGGAAAATAGGGTACAAGTGCCCAGCACAGGGAACAGCAAAGGAAGTAACATAAAGAGATACAGACACTCCTCCAGCCAGTAGGGGAGAGATTTAAAATGAATGGCCTTCTGCTGCGTTCATAATTTCACATCAGAATTATGAAGTTACTCAAATAGATTAGGTTGCAAAAGGGAGCACTCCTAACACACGCACAGGGAACTCCACGCTGCTGCTACAGAGAAGGTGACATGGACCTGTAAGCAGCTTGTGCTAAAAATACTGAGCTGCGAACTGAATGGGTTGGGTACTGTTTTGGAGAGAGGAATTTCAGCTGCAGTATTTCCAAGCTCCAGCCTCAAAACAATAACTCACTGCAACTTTTGGGTAGAACAAGTAGAATCTTAGAGGAAGGCACCAGCAGCTAAGAAAGCAAAGGAAAACAAACCCTGCGACTGAAGGACCAATTCCTTAATTTTGAAAAGCCTACGGAGTTATTTGCTGAGAAATGAAGACAGAGAGAAATTCAGTACTTAGAAAACACCAGAATTCAATCTAAGGTTTTACGTAGGTAATGAAACATCCCTTTAGTGTCAGCAGTGGGAAAAAAAAAAATGGGACTGATTTTTCAGAATTACAACTTAACCAGTAGCACAAGTGGAGACATCCTCTCTCCTTAGGAAAGCAAGCTTTTTCTCAGTGACCGTTAGTCGATTTTTCTCCAAGAATTACCTACCTAAAACCTATATACAAATGGAAATTTGAGAGTGAGAAGGGATAAACGTTGTAACTAACACAGGATACACATTGTAACTAACACAGAAAAGCATATTCAAGAAGACAGACTGCTAAGACTATGGTAAAAATGTTTCAGGTCCTGAGTGAACATACCCAAGGAATACAAATAAAGTGATGATAAATTACACAAAGGATTTCAATGATGCTTATTTCAAATAAAAAGAATCTAGCTCACCACACTGTTTCTTTGCCTCTGATGTGAACTTGAGAGCTCCTTGTGGCACTGCAGCAGTAATTTTATCTGCCACATGACACCCCTGAAAGGCCTGCTGCTTTGCTGCCATGTTATCACGTCTTTGCAGAATGCAGCGATGCTGACCTGGAAAAAGGATGATGTATATACCTCCACAACAGCCAGTGGTGAATATTGAGGAAATAGAATGTCATCAATGTCATAGGAATGCTCTATAGTAAGACGACCTAGAGAAAAATCCACATGCTAAACAGAGCCAAACATGCTCTTGTATGGTGATTCCCAAGGGACTTGTACCCTTACTGCTACTAGAGGTGACCCCCAGTTTGTCACAGGAACTGCAACAAGACGAGAAATTGCAGGTACCACTATTGGGAGACCACAGCATGGAAGGGGAAAACTCCTTAGAAGGTCTGAAGCCCACAAGATTGTCTTCTGTGGAGGAAACCATCAGATGAGCCTTTCCAAGCATTTCCAAGCATTGCAGCACAAAGAGGTACCCGGTCTTGGTGATCACAGAGAAGTGAATTAACATACTTACTGAGAATCAAGCTCCTTCTCTGTGCTCTCCCTTCTAAATATTGTGTAGACACCAAGGGCAAAACCACTGGCAACTAAAGAAAGAAGAAGATACAAAACAAGCTGGAGTCACTATCTAAGTTTGCCACAGCAGCCACCGGCTGCTATCTTTCCTTGGAAAACAAGCTCTCACCCCTCCTTGCTGCTCCTGGGGAAAGCACCTTGCTCACAGCTCAGATGGCAGTGACTCCTTGTGCGGTCGCACAGTTTAAGTCTTCAGCCACCGAGCAACAACAAAATCTCATTTCCTACAGCCAACATTTGCCTTCCCTTTGCCTAGTTCCATTCTGCCTCTGCAGGTCCACTGCTGTCCGACGGCAGCACAGAGAGAGCATCACCAGTCTAAGCCTTGTGGGCTAAAAAAAGAACTGTCAGCATGTTATGCCATTGCAAATGGGGCAAAGTCACTGAGGGAACAACTAATGCCAGCAAAAGCACTTTTTTCCATGACAGCCAACACCAGTCCTATGAACAAAATGAGCTTTCTTGGCACAAGCACAATTTTTCTGGTAACTGCCATTTATGTGAAGGCTTTGTAATCCCACCGTAGGCCTGCCACACAGTCATTTGTTAAATCAATGAGATTTTTGCTCCTAAGTGCTAAGCCTGCCTTAAATAAGAGACTTAAGTTGTTTAAATCCAAGTGCTGCACCCTGTGGTGGCTGTTTGATCACTAAAGTTGGTCACTGTGACAAAGGAAAGCCACATAGGTAAAGAGAAAATGAACTTCATACGGAAAAATAAAGTGCAAACGGACATCAGCACGAAGGGTGGGTGGTTGGTCGGGTTTCCCTTCTTCACAGCACAGTTCTCCTTGTTCTCCAAGTCTCATTCTAAACCTGGTTAGGCGCTGGGGAAAGACAGCTTTCTATTTGAATGGAGTGGGAGCAGGCATTTGGTATTTCTACCAAGAAAGATCTACTAATGACTACAAGCACAAGCTGAGAAAGCTCACTCTGGCTGTTATATCCAGAGGCCTCTACATTATCAAAGTCCCCATCAACAGAGCCAGGAACGATATATAAAAAAACAAAAGTTCCTCCCTGAACATTTCATGTAAAGAAATGTGTAAGCACAGGGTGCTGGAGGAGGAAAAGCACTGAAGAAGAGCCAGCACAGATTAACTGGTGTGCACAACAAACATCTGATAAACAAAATCAGCACCAGGAAAACACTCACACTTGGTGGTCATCAGGTGCAGCGTTTACAGGCATCACAGCAGAGGAGTGTACAAAATCCAGTTGGAGGGCAAAGAGAAGCTATAGTAACCAGGGTTTTCTTGGGAAGGATGGACTGGGGTGAAAACATGAAGATACTTGTGAGAAGAGCAGATAATCTACTACAGCATAACATGCAGAGCAGAAACAAGAGTAGATGAAGTAATAATGTAAGAAGCCAGTATGGATCAAGCTGATCTGGAGGCACCCCTAAAGCATACAGCTCAGAGGGACTCCAAGAACAAGATGACATAGAGCAAGAGCTGCTGCTGCACTATTTTTAAAGTACTTGAGAGCAAACAAAGGTAGCGTGGGCAAGGAAAGAATAAAATGGGCTACATGAGCAATCTTGAAGAGCAAGCAGAAAACAAACAAACAACAAACAAACCAACCATCCAAAAGTTTTGAAAGTCTGTGTACAAAAACTTAGAAGACCTTCTGGTCCTTTGTCCTTGTACATCAACCTTCTGTCTCATCCAAACTGCTATTTCGAATGCATGGCAACTTTAGAACAAGGCACTGTTGAATCATGTTAGATTATAAGGCTCTGTGTGCATTCACACTTGAAGCAGGCTGGGAGGGATTTTTGGAGGGTGTTAGTTTTCCTGTTGAAGACAGATTTAAGATGCGTTGCAGTATGACAGTCTAATTACAGACTGCAATTTCAATTTCATTTACTTCTGTTGCATCTTGTGATGGTTTAACATTTCCTGGAGAAACAATTACAGGACAGTGCTAAGAAATACAATTTACTGTCTCCGATCTGCATGAGTATGCAGAAGTCATTCCATCCAACTCCACATTTCATTTTTGACCTAGCAGTGCTCACCGTACACTATAAATACCAGAGAGAAGTGTCTTTATATATTTTATATAGATGCTGTATATTATTCATATAGTAACTTGTACGGATTTGCTACCTTAGCCAAAAGTTATGTTCTAAATAAATAAATCACATAGCAGTGTTAACAGCTACCATGTTTGAAACAGTAGTGTCCAGAGACAAACTGAGACTGGGCTTTTATTCTTCTAGATACCCTGTGGGTACAGAGTCACAAACAATCCCCTGGCCAAAAGGTTCATATTCTAAAATATAGGCCCAAAGGGGGGGAAAAGGATCTAATACACAGGAAGAGTGAACTGCGAAGTGACAGCACGTGTTGTGGTAGTTACACTGGTTTTGATCATAGCCTTCATGAAAAGAAATAATACATAAGAAAGCAGCACTGCCTAGCCTTCAAAAATCTTCCAGCACAGATATGGAGGAGGAGGAATAATGATGGAAACGATCTCACCTGCCTTCTGTCTTCCTCTGCATAGTTCAGAGTATTTGCTGCAATAGATTTAGTATCTGTCATTGTCCAGAAGAGGGAACAATGTTTGCAGTCATTTCACTCACTGTCATTTCACTCACTGTTTTAGAAAGGACAGCTTCTCCAGAACCACAAAATGCCGTATCCTGTGGGTTTACCTGCTGACGGGTTTAGTCAGATTTTTTACTATCAATAAGTCTGATTTAGATAGAGTGGATATACTTGACAGGGAAACTGATAAGGCAAGGTGCTTAGTCCTTGCCAATACTCATGGCTGAAAAGCATATCAATATGTCAGCAAACCCAGCTAAAGCTACGCAGCTCCTCTTTGTCATGAGTAACAGAAGCACAAACTGGCCCACAGCAAGCAATTTGAAGATGGTATCTATTATACAGACAACTTCAAGGAAATCTTTTTCCCCTCTGTTAAGAGCCTTCTGAGCCTGATTATTTAATTGAACTGTGTTGGCCAAGTATCCCGCAAACAACTCGTGAGTCCATTTGTCACTGCTAGCCTGATTTGACAGATATGCACCTTTTCAGAGTTAACTTCCTAAAGGTTTCCAGAATGCATGAATTAAGGTAGCACACGTAGCCCTCAGCAATGCCTTCACTGGCAGATAAGACTCCCGCATGATCCCCAATCCCTATTAGACACCAGAGCTCCCACAGGAAAGAGATGGTATGAATGGCACTGCCCTGGGAAAAGCTCTAATTGGTGCCCACATAAATCAGCCATCAGGTAATGCAATCATCTCTCTCTCGCACTTTATATCAGCCCTTAATAGTTCTGCTTCTCACAGAAATGCCATTTTTTGAAGTCTGTAATTCAAATATCAAATGACTCTCATTTTTTTAAAAGCAGTACTCCCTAGAAATACATCCTTGGAGAGCCCTCACAAAGTCAGAGATGAGATGTCAATCAGACTGAGCAGTTTCTGGAGGAGGTAAGTAACAAAGGAAGATCAGAGACTGGGAGGCAGCCGGAGAAAATTACTTTCTGGAGTAAACTTCCCATGTTTTAATTACACAGAAGCAAAGTCTGTATTGCTGTTTAATCAAATTTTTGTTTGTCGTAGACTCTCCACCTGTTACACATGTGAAAATACACAGCCTGTCTTATTTCTAATCAAACTGTCTTCTCAGAGCAGCACCCAACTGGTAGATGTGTGGCTGTCTTCCCCGCAGAACAGCGTGCAGCCGCTCCAGCTGATCAGCTCAGCTCCACGGGGCAGCCTCTGCCCATCAGAGGAGAACATGCACAAATAATGATGATGAGACGGTGGGTCTGCTTTTGAAATGGCTTACTGCTCTATTCGTATTTTTTTTTTCCACCAACTTAAGACTGCAGCCAAGTCTAACTACACCATGATTGCTGTCCTCAGCCACTAACAATCTGAAGCATTTCTGGCTAGTTTAGCCATCAATCTCATTCAGCTGACTGATGGAGGATGCAGATGAAGGACAAGGAACCCAATTCAACAAAATCAGCTCCTTCTCTCACGAAATTCCCCCGCTTTGGGAATAAGCTCAGCTAACAGCTCTCCTCTCAAGCTAATAATGTCAGATGGTTTCCCAATGAAGTACAAAAAATGAAGAGCCACCCCTCTGTCTCCACCCTCTGGTCAAATCTGACCAGGATCAAAGACCATCCAACGACCCATGGTGCATTTTCGGATCAAGCTGTTCCTTCTTCCAGCTGCCCCACACACTAAACCTTCCAGATATTATAAACATTTGCATAGTTCTTACAAGACATACCTGTGCCACTGAAGTTGAAGTGCACGGAAGGAAAATTATGCCAGTGGTGAGGGATTTCTCATTTTCATTACTTGCCCTCCTTCTTTCCAGCTACAGCCAAGTAATAAGACTGACACCTGGCAGTGTCACTAGTGCACCGGGCCAGCAGTGTTCGTTAGTGCAGAGCTTCCCAAGCTGTGACACACAAATCAACAGCAGCAAAACCTGACCAAGAGACCCACAGCTGCTCCCTGGAATCAAATTAAATAGGTTCTTGGGTTTTTTTTCCACACAGATCCTGGCGCGTTCACTAGTGCTACCTGCCACCTCCTTGGGTCTGTGTTTCCATACATTTCAGACTCACACTTTGTGTCTCAGAAGCCAAGATACATCATTCTCAGGGCCGTATCAGCTGGGAATTCTATATGGACAAAATGGCAAAACAAAGCAGCAGGCCAAGTGCCTTTCCTCATCTCATTAGGCAGAAGGTGGAAAGCAGAGCTCCAGGTGCTCATCCCAGCTCCAGTGTCTCCAGCAGATGGCAACTCCCAAGTGTTCAACCTGCAACAGAACATTCCCCTGGGTCTTTAGGAGCTTACCTGCTGGAATTAGAGTCTCCACATACCATTTTGAAGACTTCGCCTTCTTTATAGTGCATACAACTTTAGTATGTATTAGCAATGGAAATGAGACACATGCACAGAAATGATCAATGGGAAGTTGGAGAAATAAACTTCTTTGTCTCTTTCCTTTTTGTTGCTGTCTCCTCTCTTTAAATAATATTTTACAACAGCATTTTGCAAATTCTGTGCTTTACTGAATTTCTCTACTGGTTAAAGCATTACCTGAAGAGTCAGATATAGGTATTCAGTTTTATGATGGGCAGGTCACTACCAATCTAGTTAGTTTTCTCTAGCACAAGACCTCTTAAGGAAAGGAGGAGCCACTGGAAACACAAGTACAGTTCTGTGCATTTTCTTTTTTGAGTCTTGGAGGTTTGAGAGTTAGCAGTCAAAAAGAGTGGGAACGATGGCAAAAGCCAAGGGGGATTAAGGATATGATAGTTTTCTCTCTATAGCACCCTCTCAGCCCTTAGGATATGTCCCATCTTTTTAACAAAAAGAAGAGAAGGCAAGCGGAGCCTTGAATAACAAGCACAGAAAGAAAATAAGTTTATTTTACTGACGGTCATACAGAAACTCTGGATGTTTGGAGCACAGAATGTGGAAAACAAATGTTCTTCCCTACTGATTTCACAGTGACATAAAAATATTTCATTATGAAATAAAAATATTCTGCTTTAAGATCATGTGAGGTCATCTTTAGTCTCAAGGCTTCAGCAATTCAACAAAAGGAAATCGAAGTCCATAAAAATGAATGAAGTCAGGCAAGGATTATGTATCAGGTGACAAAAATTATTTTGGGAGCTCACAAACCAGTGCAGCGATACAATGATGGCTCTTCTGCACCTGGCAATGTTCCAGGAAATGCCTCTGAATGGCAATTCCCATCAGAGCAGCAGCACTGCTGTCTAATAATGTTTGTCCATGTTTCAGTACCTTAATACCCCAGAGTAGCTGCAAATGCACCAAGAGCAATTTCCTCATAGAGGAAAGAGCTATTCTAGGACTATCAGATTTTTTCCTCTACATTAATAGCTGCTGCTCTGCTGTACTAACGGACTGATTCAGCACCAACACTGACAAGTCACCTCAGCCTCTGACACTTGTGAAGGAGTTTTGTGTTCCCTTCAACCACCAGAAAGGGGAGGAGAAATTTGCTCTGTTTTCACAGTTACATGACAGCTTTTAAAAAATTTACAGCATGAGCGCAGCACTTAATCCAATAAAGCTTGCCAGGAATGTTTAAAATCAAGGTCCCCAAGATTTTCTTGCCTACAAATTGACCAGACTTATAAGAAAAGGGTCTTTTGCTCAGAAATGCAGCCCCAAGCCCATTACAGTTGCACAGGGCTGAGGATTATTTTTCTGCCCTGCTGTGGGAAAGACAGCTGAAAGTTCTGGAAAATAGGCTGTAGGGATGCACAGAATGGACTGGAGTTAATGAACAGGAAGAAGAAAACGGAAATATGATTTCTAGAGGAAATCAAAGCATTCACTCAAAACAAAATAAAAAGCAGGAACAACCTATAATAGCCATTTAATGGAATGAGTGCTCTCTATACATGGAAATAACTGCAGTCTTTATTTGGAGGTCAAAGCTTGAAAAAAACAATTCCTCAACCTACTTAATATTGTCTGTCACTAACCAACCACCTACAGAAGGGCGGAGGGGAAACGTGGAGACAGCAAAACTTCCGTGAACATGTATCCAAAGATAAATCCTGTCTTCTTGCAGGGATGCTTCTCCTTTAATTTCAGAAAGTAAAACATGACAGATAACTGACCACAGCTCGAAAGACAAAACAGCAGCATCAACAACCTGTAATCATTTCAAGACTTTTGATCACTAGAAATGGAAATTTTTTTAAGCTTTTACTAAAGATAGGTCAGCTTAAGCCAGTACTTTTTACAATAATCACTTTTTAGTTACTTTCCCCACTATGAGAAAGTGAAGAGCTGCATCTATTATAGCTACATGCTGTGCAAACCTCATTTGAACATGATCATCATCAATCACTCCTGCTGTGCAGGTAGCATGTGAAAGGGAAACAAAACAGAAATCGTGCTGCAGTATTTGACACCACCCACTCCCCTGCTCATATGCTTTAGTTCACGAAGAAACCAGCAGGCATATGGTTATTCTCTCTTTTTGGGACCCCTGTCTTTTCTGTCCCTCCAAGCGTTTGAGAGTAGCTTTGACAGTTTCAGGGGAAAGACAAAAACCTGTCCTTCCCTCTCAAAGGATTACAGCTTTCCTACTGAAAAGCATACCAAAGACATTATGTACCATCTGCCCTTTGTAAGCATACACACACACATTACTTGCAGCAGTACTCTTACTATTATATGCATACGCTTCAGTGGAAAATGAATATTGTAAAAGGAATCAGAATGCAATGAGGATCCTCTGTGGCAGAGCCATGCACAGTCCTGAAAGGCTCTATTAACAGCAGCGTCCTATTGCATTTCTCTAGCACACGCTTAAACTAGCTGTCAGTGCTAGAGTCTCAACCAGGAACTTAGCTGTCAGTGCTACAGTCTCAACCAGGGACTGTCACTAGAGGCACAAAGCTTAAAAGAGCAAGAAAGATAGTGTTTGCCTTTTTCAGAAAGAACTGGAGTAAGCTGAAATAAATATTAGACAATATTTAGGAACACAGAAGCAAGAAGAGCCTGAGTTGAAAGACAGACTACAGTCTTACCAACACTTTTTACCAGCTCATCGAGGGTGTGAAGAGAGCACCCTCTTTGTGTTTCATAGCTCTGGTTACTACCACACCAATTCCATGGACTTGCACTAGTTTATCACACCCCGACTCCTTGCTATGACTCAGGTCAGCAGAAGTTGCCTGCACGTTGCGTTTTCTGATGCAGCAGTGCTGCAGCGTGCCTGGTTTTAAACAGCTGTACAGCAGCGCACACTAGAGAACAGCTCTTCCCTCTCCCTCACAGCGCTCCATGTACCTCCAACGTCTACCTCCAATTCACGAGAGCACAATCAGTAACACGGACATGCTAACATCCGACTGCAAACACACACCCCCTCCTTAAGTGCCAGGACAGAAGTGGTGTCACTTCACATACCCCTTATTCCCTCAGCACATTAATACACCACTCTGGAAAAAGACGGCATTTAAAGGCACCTCCTGAGGACCTTGCAACACACCCTCCCACATAAGAATCTGTACAGGAGACTTTGAGCTAGAAATCACTTCCTCCCCTAGCAATCATACTACTCCTTTTTTACAGGACAAACATCATTTGTAACCCCCACGGAGCTGCTTTAGTCTCTGTCACCCCATTTCATGTCAGTGAAATACCCAACCACCCTGCTGGTGACAGCCTCCTCATTTACAAGCAAGATGATATGGAGATCCACGCCCCTACATTCCATCACGGTCTGCTGATGACACGTGTGCCTCGCAGTGATTTGATAAGCTCTTGGCACAGAGCAGTAGCCCCAGCAATGAAGGGGGCTCTGGCGTCCCCCCACCCTTCAGAGCTTCAGGAGGGAACGGCAGCGCTGGGAACCCACCACTGGCTGGGGCAGAGAATGATCCCCTAGAGATTCCCGATACAGACTTTAACTTTGTGATGTACCAGGTGTGACGCTATACAGCAACGGATGTAAACACATAGTCAACCTTAAAATCATGAATGGTTTCACCGAGTTCTCTAAGGCTATGAATGACTTCTGAGGCAAGCACATGAGAGAATCAAAGATCAAGGCAACAAAATGAGTGTACAACTCTCACTGCAAAAAAGCAATGAATACATTCATGCAACTGGCCTCTATAAACACATTATTTTACCTTGTATCACAGTTTTGAAACTGTATCACAGTTTTGAAATAAGAGGGTGAAGGAAACCCTCAGCAGGTTGTCCACACAAATTAAGGAGGCCACAGAAAGAGTAGCCTAGGCACCACTTTGTTCAGCTTCCAAGTTTAAACTTCTAAGTTTAAAAGCAGCAACAAGTTCACCTTCCATCCCAGCAAGCAGACACAAACGCAACTGTCTCGCAGTTCAAACGTACTCACCCAGAAGAGAAGGTTGAAGACAAACATTAGGTACTTGATACACTGCAGGCAGTTGTGAGCCATGCTGCACCTCTTCAGTTCTAGGAGAAAAATAAATGAGAGATCCAGGTAAAAGACAACGTACTTGTTTCCCTTGGGGGTCGTGTACTTAGCCTTGGTGGCCTTAGGGCCTGGGTTGGTGTGGAATCCAAAAAAAGAGTTGCTGGCAGTGCCAAACTGGCCACCATACATGCTGCTGTAGCGACGAAAGGTGCCATTTGGGAAACTGTAATCCTTGCTGTCCAGGGACGGGCTCCGGTGGTAGGTGGACTCATCGGTGCTGGACCTGCGCATGGTGGCTTCGGCTCGTCCCACGGCAGCTGCTGCTCTGACAGTTGTTGGGTGTCAACGGTGCAGGTGAAACGTTTGGGATTTTCCTTCCTCCTCCTCGCCAGGAATCCCCTATGGCTGTGCCCCAGCTGTCCTGCTGTCTGCCATCCCGTCAGGGAGTTAGGCGTGCCGCACGCAGCAGAGTTGCTGAGCCCAAGTCTGCTCGGCCCGCAGTCAGGGAGCAGCGTGCTTCCACCGCAGAAAGGCTTCCGCGCAAGCAAACATCCCCTCCGGGGTCACAAGCGTCCCTCCCGGCCCACCCCGCTACCAGAGGGGAGAAAAGGAGAGAGAGATATACTGTACCCAAAGCAACCAATTTTAAAAAAAGGCAGTGTGACCTCGCCGGGATCGCAAATGCCATACAAAACCCCGGCTCCACATGCCGCACGCCCACAGGAGAGTGTCGCCGCGCAGGACTGGCGGGCAAGGGCAGGAATTATCCAAAAAGCCGGCAGCTCCCGCGGCCCCCTCCCCTCCGCCACATCCCCGGTCACCCCCGGCCCCCGCGCCCCTCACACGGACCGAGCCTGTGGAGAGGCAGCCGCGGCGCTCCGTGCACCGCGCGCCCGCCCCGCCTCCGCCGCGCCCGCCAATCGCGTCCCGCGCCCGCCCCGCCTCCGCCGCGCCCGCCAATCGCGCTCCGCGCCCGCCCCGCCCCGGCCCCACGCCGCCCGCCCCGGCGGGAGCGCGGCGGGGGGGAGCGCAGCAGGAGCGGCCGCCTGGGGCCGTGCTGGGGGCCGCCCGGCTCTGCCCGCCCGCGGGCCCGCATCGCCCCGAAACTGTCAGCACGGAGTGACCGCGGGGAGATGGAGCCTGGCGTGCCGAAAGAGGCGGGAATAAGTAACGGCTGTGAGAACTCCTCACGCACAAGAGCTCGGGCGCTTTAGGGCGCGGGGTCGGGCAGGCCGCGCTGGCCTTGCCGGGGGCTGGTTGGCTCCGCCGCCGAGCCGTCACCTGGGTTTTCCCCGTTCGCTCAGCCCCAGGGAACGAGGCTCGGCAGAGTGCACGGCCAGCTCGTTTGTTCCTCCGGCAGCCTGTCCCCCCGCCAGGTAACTCGCTGGTTGGCATCATGCTCCATACACTGGGGAGTGCTTCCTAAAACCTGCGCACTCCCACAGACCTCAGCATCTGCAACACACAGCTTCTTCAGACGGGAAAAATCTGCCTGAACCCGTTGTAATTAAAGTATCGACACTCAGGAAAGCAAGGCTCATTTACCATCTTTGCCCTAAATTCCCTGTGTGAGTAACTCGCTCCCTCTCCACGCGTGCCACCTCCTCACCTGTAAAACGGGACAGACAGCCTGTTCTGCCTCCCTCCTCACAGCCTCTGCCTGCTTCCAGACGTTGACTGTGAGCTCCTGGAGCTCAGCGGGAAGATGGCTGGCTAACAATTTTTAAAAGGCCTGCCCCTTCCGAGAATTAATTAAGATGAAAACAGGTTTCTTGCAGGAAGCATCTTGCCAGTCTCAGCACAAATCAAGAGA
Source organism: Pterocles orientalis (assembly GCA_011057875.1). Lineage (NCBI taxonomy): Eukaryota > Metazoa > Chordata > Aves > Pterocliformes > Pteroclidae > Pterocles > Pterocles orientalis. The sequence goes on along the minus strand of WKFP01014790.1, from coordinate 1,248,482 downwards.
CATCGGCACCAATTAATTAAAGAACAAATTAGTAAAAGTAAAATGAGCTGGTTTTGCACATAGCCTGAGCACTTCACCCTTGCAAACCACCCTCCAATTCTGTTAATGTACCAACTGCAAAGCTGGAGTCTAATTATTTCCCTTCATTTCTTCCACAAACTATAAATACACTAGGCATACCTGGTGCAAGCTTTAGAGAAAAAGAACTTGAGCACAAAACACAAAGGTAATAACTCCTGCACCATCTGTTTCAACTACTTTCGATGACTTACAACTTTTCCACTTTTTAATTTCCCTACCTCTAAGAACAGAGATACTTCACAGCCACGATGGAGCTTGCTCTTCTGCTCTTCCTCCCTCCCTTCCTGCACGGTGGAGTCTCTGCCCTCAGACAGGAGTCGCCTTTCCTAGGACATAGAGGTGGTCCCATGCAAGCACATCTGTTTTCACTCTGAGTTTCCAACACACCATTTATTTTTTCCCATGGCACCAAACAGTTCTGCCTCCAACCCTCCTCCTTGTCTGTATGGCAACTAGACCAGTTTGGCAGCGGAAACCCAAACGTGATTCAAATATTTTATATGTCCCCTGTCAGTATACAGAAATGCCTACGCCCAGAGCTCCACATTAAATGGTAAAAAGAAAAACTGGGTACATCTCTGTACACAGACTATGTTGAAACAGTGTCAAGTCAGACAATCATTATTTAACCAGAGTGCCCACGGTACTGCAAGCACTAACAGAGGCCAACTTGGCATATTTACTGCAAACTAGACATCCGAAGGCTCAAAAGCAGCTCACTGCTATATGGATAAGAAAAGGGGTAGAAATCACTTGATTTCACCTTTCCTTAAGGCAAGAAACTGTCAAATCCCAAGAGAATTCAGTCCTTAATATGGATGAAATAATGTAAAAAGCCAAAAGCTGAAGTAGAAGGGAGAGTTTCTAAATGCTGTCTTCACATAAAAAATAAACATGGGTACACATTTCAGACAGATGCAGAGAAATGTGTGAGGAAGCAAAGGTCCCATACGACCTTTACGATAAAAGGTACTGTCACGTCAGCCTCCTTTCACCACCATCCCTTACCACATCTCATTAAAATGACAATTTTTCAAAGGCACTTTATTGTCAAATTTAGCTCTCAAGTCATCGCTGTTCTTCTGTCTCACACCACTATCAACAGCTAATTAGAAACAGAGTCACTAGGGATACAGACATTATACAGCTCCAGGATCATTCTTTCATTGCATCTTCCACGCCAGGAAACCCAGCCAGAGTTGCTAGCCTAAATGGAAAACCCTTGAGATAGCAACACTGCACGGGCAGGCCAGGCACAGCTCGGGGGTCGGGCTTATACGAAGGAGTAAGCCCCTGTATGGGAACGGGGGAAAAGCAACAACAAGGGCTGATGTACTCTGCTTCTGCCCATCCCGGGTAGAAAGTGGACGAAAGGGGCAGGGACATACTAGGACCCGTATCAACACTTAAGCTGTTACAATAAAGCCATACTTACATGAACCAAGAAGAATAAACACTAGAAGCGTTGCGTTGCTGGGCCATTAGGGTGGCTCAAAGGGCAGATGAAGGACAGCTTTCACAAAACTTTCTGTTAATGACTGTGCCCAAAACCACTGCCTGGACCGGGTGACCTCTGTTCACCTCAGCTTTCCATCTGCTTTTTCTCTCCCCAACAGCATCTGTGCATTTCCATCCTGCGGTCAATCCCCATCGATTCCCCTGCACAGGAAAGCGAGCCCCGTGCGGCTGGGCCAGCGGAGGTGCCATTTGCATCGATTTGCTGTGCCAGCCCTGTCCCTGCCCTCTGAGGGGACCCTGCCCCGCTCCAGCCAAAGCCCGGCCCGGCAGAGGAGAGAGCACTCTGACAGCACCAGAGGAGCCCAGGCAATCCCCTGGGCAAGGTTCGGCCCTCAGCAGCAGGCCATTAACGCGTCACCCCGTGTGTCCTTTCCCAGAGCAGCCTCAGCCGCCGCCCGAAGCACCCCCCTGCCTGTCCAGTCCGCGCGGCCTACCGACACCTCGCCCTGTGCTCGCAGGCCCCGCACCACGCTCCCCCCTCAGCCCTGCCTCCCGCCCGGGCGCCGCTGGTTCCTGAGGGGAAGGCACGGCCCCGCTCCTCATTTAAAGGGGTCGCGGGAGCCCGGGCCAATCAGGATGAGCGACGTGGCAGAACAGGTATGGGTGAGAGCAGGCGGCGCTGCCCGCCCTGGCTGTGAGTGACAGGTGGTGCCGCCGGGCCCTGACCCTCGGGGCACGGACGCCGCGATTGCCGGGGCCTGAGCGAGCTTCGTGCGTGTTCTCTGAGGTCACATCGATCAATGTGTCAAAACCTTCCACCGAGGGTCCCCAAAGGTCCTGCCAGTCCCCCGGTCGGGGTGAGCGCTGCTCTCCGGGCCTCCCGGGGGCCAGGCTCCTCTCTGGAGCGCTGTGTGTTCCCAGACCCAGAGCTGCTTTCCCCGCCCCGCGCCCTGGGCTGCCCCGCGGCTGTCCGGAGCCACCGGCAGAACCAGGGGGTACCGCCTCAGGCCTGCCTTTTACCCCGCTTGAGCACTGCTTCTCCTCCTGCTCTCCCGGCCACACACCCCCAGCCCCTCCGGGTCACCCAACGGGCAGCCGCTATTCCCCTCCGCGGCAGTTCAGCCCCCTCAGCCCCTGAGTGGGGCACTGGCTTTCCCTCGACGGACCGGCTTCAAAATCCCGCGTACCTGCTCCGTCCTCCTAATGAAATAACCCCCTCCGCGTTAGCCTCGGCAGCCTGTTCGTCAGCATCTCATAAAAACTGTTAAAAAGTCATGCACAAAATAAAATACATTAAAAAAAACCTGCTAGAAGTTACTACTGAAATACACCATATAAATACAGAGTATGGGCGTGACAACTGCAACAGGGGCTGTGCAAAGGCATGCACGTGAGAGGTGATGGTCTTTCCCGGCCCTTTCAGTGAACAAAATGTCCAAGATCAACTATTACTACAAGAGTGGGAGCTTCGGTGGGTTATTAACTTTGTTCCACAGCATTACAATCAGCTAAGGACGATCAACTGAGAAATACTCTCCACACGGTTATCAAAACTGCCTGGCACTGCGTGGCCCATTCCTCAGCAACGTGCCGAGCAAGAAACCCCTCCTCTCCCCTCCAGTGCATTCCTTGCCGCTATTGTTTGGTTCCGTCTGATTCAGCGATGCAGGCTTTGTGAAAAACGTACCTCTTCCAAAACTGAGAGTAACATCACCTCTACTGCCTGCAGGGTGAACCAAAGTTCAGGGCCAGGCTGGCTGCTTCAGCGAGGAGAAGAAAAAAATCTTGTGATGGAGTCTTTGATTGTTTGCTTTTGTATACTCATTTTGCATGAATATAAATGACGAAAAGCACAAGGCAGAAGGGAGTGAGAATATGATTTTTAACCTGACAGCCTCACACTGCCAGAGGTCTGCAGTCGCTGCTCAGCCCTGGCCAGTTCTGTTTATCATCTTCGTCAGCGATTGAGTGCACCCTCAGCAAGTCTGCAGGTGACACCAGGCTGAGTGGTGCGGTTGACATACCTGAGGGATGCGATGACATCCAGAGGGACCTGGACAGGCTCAAGAAGGGGGCCCAGGTGAACCTCATGAGGTTCCACACGGCCAAGTGCAAGGTTCTGTGCATGGGTCAGGGCAACCCCAAACACAAATAGAGGCTGAGGATGAAGGGATGAGACAGCCCTGCAGAGAAGGACTTGGGGGTGGATGAAAAACTGTACTGGTGGATAAAAAATTGGACATGAGCCAGTAGTGTGTGCCTGCAGCCAAGAAAGCCAACTGTGTCCTGGGCTGCATCAAAAGCAGCGTGGCCAGCAGGTCGAGGGAGGGGACTCTCCCCCTCTGCTCTGCTCTGGTGAGACCCCCCCTGCAGTGCTGCATCCAGCTCTGGGGTCCTCAGCACAAGACAGACATGGACCTGTTGGAGTGGGTCCAGAGGAGGCCACAAAAATGATCAGAGGGATGGAGCACCTCCCCTAACAGGACAGGTTGTTCAGCCTGGAAAAGAAAAGGCTCCAGGAAGACCTTATTGCAGCCTTTCAATACTTCCCATCCCTTGTAAGAAAGATGGGGACAGACTTTTTAGTAGGGCTTGTGGCAATAGGACAAGGGGTCATGGTTTTAAACTAAAAGAAGGTAGATTGAGACTAGATACAAATAAGAAATTTTTTACAACGAGGGTGGTGAAACACTGGCACAGGTTGCCCAGAGAGGTGGTAGATGCCCCATCCCTGGAAACAGTCAGACTCAGGCTGGATGGGGCTCTGAGCAACTGATCTAGTTGATGATGTCCCTGCTCACTGCAGGGGAGTTGAGCTAGATAACCTTTAAAGGTCCCTTCCAACCCAAACCATTCTATGATTCTGTAACATGACTGCGGGACCTAGGCGTTGAGCCAGTGCTGTACGATTACCTCTCTGCATCTCCATCCCCAGGCTAAGCAATGGAGAAACCTGGTGACAGCGTCTCAGCGTGTCAACACCTTTCCTGACACCCACACAGAGCAAAGAAGCAGCAACCTAAGCGTTTCCTCCATCAGTCCTGCTTCTCCTGAAAAAAATCTCTTGGTGCAAATTGCCTGTGCTGTCATATGTCGCCAAAGGCTCGACTTGGAGCCATAAAGCCAGTTCCTGAGCCAAAAGCAAGATATGTCAAAGCAGCCCCTGAAGAAACAGGTAAATCAAAGAACCATCAGTCCTACTCTGGGCAGCAGGTCCTCCAGCTCAGGGTGTATTACCATAAGCTGAGGTTCTCTCAAGCACCTTTTCCTGTATAAAGAAATGTAAATATTTTTTACCAAGTCAAGCAGAAAAGAGCATGTTTCACTGAAACCTCAAACTTATCGCATACATAAGAAGGTCCCACACCTGCCCTTTTATTTCCAGGGTCCTTGCTTGTCCATTAGCAGTTTCAGTATCTGTAAAAGGCTGTATATGCTGGAAGGTCGTTGAACCCTGGATTGTATGGGCAGGAGGAGAAAGTCAAATGTTCTAGAAATTTCCTCAGCTAATACAAAGATGTTTTGATATTCACAGTTGTACCCGCAACTCCTGTAAAGATTTATTGATGCCTCCAACAAAACTTAGAAAAAATACTTCAGTCAGAAGCAATTTTACTTACATACCAGACTTCAGGGTTTGGTTGGGGTTTTTTTTTCCATTTTCTTTTTTTTTTGTTCTTTATAAATAAGGAAATTTGCATGAAAAAAAGGATCTTCAATACTTAATAGCTCATCTCCTTCTGCTCACATGCCACCTGAAGTCATGATCTTTGGTTTATGGCATAATTAGTTGCTATGGAAATAACATAATCATAGACACAGAGAAAATATTTTGGGTATGATTTGCAATGCTCTTTATTTAAGCCTGTGCACAAGTTACTTTTGCAGAAGCCTCACTGCTTTGTACATGCTCTCATCTGCATAAGGATTTTTATCACCTCTGCCTGTGCATTCAGACAGTCTAGTATTGGTACGTGCACTAGCCACACTAAAGGCATTTCCTTCACCCATATTTGAGCATCTACCTGTTCAAACAGTGATGAGAGTGCACATGCATGCAGAAGAGCTAGCGCCAAGTCAGACTAAACAAGAAAAATTTCTTTTAAAAACGAGCACCACAGAGCTCCCTTGCCATTTGTGCTTTCTGGGCTTCTGTCATCCTGTTCTTTGCTAATGACTTATTTTGTCCAATAATAACATTTTTAAGTAAGGATACTCCCTGTCTCCTCAGCAAATTCTGTGTATTTAAGTCCCGGACAGAGAGGACTATTGCTGCAGATGGAAGACAAGCAGCACCAGTCACTGAACTCCTGGAGAAGCAGAAGCCCTGTTCCTCAGCCAGTGCCCTCAGTAATAAAGGATGAAAGAACAGAAATAAAGGTCTGACACCCTGCACCAGATGAGTTTTGGCCCAAAGAAAATCTTTGTCTAGACCTGTCTTTGCGGTGTCAGCAGGTCTTAGTAGCACAAATGCAACTTCTGTGCTAGTTTTCTTAAAATCAGGTTACTTTCTCGAACCCAAGAGATCAACTGACATTCAAAGAAATACCACTTCAAACACACACGGTACTCAGGATCTTTCTGTCAAGTATAAAGCAATCAATCAAACGCAAAAATCTTTAAACTACACAATTCTGAAGGTTTGTGAAAGCAAGTACTTTAAGGCAGAAGCAAACAAAACAAAACAATGACTTAGAAAAATTCAAAGATTCATTAATGTTCCCTAACTAGTGTCTGCCTTTTAACATCTTCATGGATTTTTTTCCTTGAAGATTCAAAATTGATTTCTCTTCTTGTCTTGCATCTTTAAAAACAGGGCTAGGGTTGTGCAAGCATATGAGCACGAAGCGAAGTTCATAGAACCATATCTCAGCTCCATTTCCAAAGCCATGGAGGGCCGGCAGCGCTCACTGACCTCGCAGCAGTTTTGAGAATGGGATCACGGAAAGCCCGTTTCAGCGAAGTGCTCACCCACAGCCCTTGCTGCACTGAGATATTAATGTACTTAAATAGCAAGCACATATAAAAGCTCCATGAGTAGGACCGTACATAAGCATGAGAAACACAGTGTTGAAAGGCTGCAGACGGAGCTGGACCCTAGAGAGCTGCTGCAGCAGAAGAAATGTCTCCCTGAGCTCACATCTCCCTGCAGGAACGGCTGGGGGGTGCCTTCAGCCCAAACAAGCAAAGTTGGTTCCAGTGGTTTGCAACGTGGTGAGGAGCTCTCCTACCAGCAACTTGGTCAACAGATGTGAACACGCACTGCAAGGCACCCAGGCAGGCTGGGGAAGGGACTGTTGTGCTGCTGGGTCTGCATCTCTTCATAGCCAAGAGATCTCTGTCTGCTCCTGGCTCCCTCAGGCTCCTTCCCAAATCCTAGCTTAAAGAGAAGTATACTTCTTCTTCCAAAAAAGGACTGAAAATAAACCCCCTAAGGGAGCAATGGATGTCCTTCCATCAAAAGAGAACTTCTTGGAATAAGCAAACACGTTATTTTTCATGAGATGGAAGGTCTGTCACACCAACTCAAGGCATTTCTTGTAACGCAAGCTGTGCTGGAGAGAGCTTAAAATGAAAACTGAGGTATTACAGAGCCTGCAGCACATTAAGAGAGTATTTGAAAATAAGAAACAAAAACACTAGGTGATGATTAAATATTGATATTAAAATGGAATGGATCTGTAAAAAAACCTGCAACTAGTAAATATATTTTTATATATTTCATTTTTTATATATTTTCAGCTATTATTCCTTTTCTTGATGCTGTAAGGAATCACAGGGCTTCTATCATCCCACACAGTGAAAGTAAACAGCAGTGGGCCTCTTATACCTGACATCTCTGTAACCATTCAAGCAAAAAGTGAGGAGCTTCTGCTGTTAAAAAAAAAAAAAAATCTGGGTAGGGCCACAAGCTTTGGCTTTCTGCTTTGCCATTCTGAGCATTCATAACAGTGAGCAGTCAAAAATAACTTCAGGAGTGCTACCAGCAGACACACTTTCAAATATATATATATTTTTAACAGATAACACAAACAGGTAAACAACTTAAAACAACAGCCTAGGATTTACACTCCTACAAGACATATTAGTGAGTATTATAGTGATAATGCTTGAAATAAAAACGCTCTTTCAGAAGAAAAACTATCACCTGCACTGGAAACCACGTATCTGTATTTACTTGTTCACATCACCTCAGTCTGGCTGTTTTTATATTTCGCTGTCAAAATGTGTAAATAAGCTCATTTCCCCAGGGAAGGGTACACCTACGCAGAGAGCAGAGGCACCTCTATCTTGAGGCAGCAGAGGTGTGATACGCTTTTAGCAAAATATACCTGGAGTCAGTTACAGAAGATAGCCCAGAGGCCCTCGTTCAACACATTCAAGCTGTCTACAAAAAATGAGGAACTCATCCCTATTTACTAAAGTGCTAAATGCTATTTAACAAACTGTGGGGCTTTGTTTGGGTAGACATAAGGATATAACTGAGAGCTTAATGATAAAGAATGAAAGATAATCAGTGCCTGAATCTAGATGCTCTCATTGAAAAGGGACTTTCAAAGTATCCGTTTAAACTTCTGCACACTGGGTAAGATTCTGGATTTAATCAAAACCAAATTGGTTCCTATAAATTCACCTGAGTGTATGTGCTCCGTGGTTCCTATTGGTTTACACTAGGCTTTCAGATATTCCTATTTTGTAAGAAATACTTGGCACAGGACCTTTGCAAAATTTAATCCTGCTAAATCTAAGCCCTAGCATACATTAAACTGCTAAAAAAGCAAGGTCGACCTCTTTTGCAGTCTGACCTCCAAGCAGTTTGTTTACTGTGTTGTATTTATGGGGATTTTTATGGAGGCAGATTCATAAACTGAAAAATGATTCCTGCATCAGCTCACCAAAAAGCCAATTGAAAAGCGATGAGGAGCTTTTCCACAAATAAAGGATATCTATTCCTAGACAGATAAAAAGGATATCTATTTTCAGAAATGGCAGGGAATGCAGAAAGAAGAACCAGCCCTCCTCATTTCTGTATTCTGCCTTTCTGCCTTTCATCAGGATTTCTTATATGATGGGGAAAGAGGAGCTCCTCAGACACATCTTTATTTCACACATATTTCCAGGTACCTGAAGACCATATTAAGTTTCTGCACAGCTCTAGTACTGCTAATGATATTTCTCTCAAATAATGCATAATTATGAGCCTATAAAACTTTAATTTAAGATGCTTTATAGCCTTTTATAACTGTCACCCAAACCTACACTGTACTTCTAATTTCTATTTGTTATGTTTACACTGTGCAAAGAGATTCATTACAGTAAAAGCTCGTTACTCTTTCTTGGAAGACTACACAAATTCTTTGGTTAAGTCCGCCTGGATAAAGCAAACAATCATTTTGCTTTGCTTCCATTTTGCTTGGAAATAGAAAAGCTAAACAAACTGTAACACAACTCTACCAGTTCCTATAGGCGTCAAACACTACAAAGTCAAAACTGCACCTCTGCTGCTTTCCACATGCTAAGAATCAAGATACTGAATGTAATTGCAAGGGCAAAAAGCAGAATACCCAGCAGATAACGATACTCACTGCCTGGTTCAAACAGCACACTGTGTCTGGAGCCTGACCCAAACCCACTGAATCATTGCAAGGTGCTCTTCCAACCCCAACACCTCCAGAGTGTCCAGGGGCTCAAGGCCAGGCTGGATGAGGCTTTGAGCAACCTGGGCTGGTGGGAGGTGTCCCTGCCCATGGCAGGGGGTGGCACTGGATGATCTTTAAGCTCCCTTCCAGCCCTATTCTATGGTTCTACGATTCTACATTTCTTTATGCAAGACAGGGAGGCAGGAGGGTTGAATCCAAGACTCCCTTCCCCACTGTGGAATGGGCTTTCTTTATTGATCTGTTTAAGGCAGGATAGGTATGATACGTATAACAGGACAAACATAACAGGGCGTTAAACCTCAAAGAACCAGGAGGGGAGAAGGGCTGACATCCTCGTCCGAGCCTGTGCGGGCTCCCTGCTGTCCCACCACCTCCATAGGTCAGACAAGGGGTTCCAAAGGCATTCTGGACACTGCTTCCTTCAGCCAGCTCACAGACCCTGTCCTACAGTCAGATGTGCAGCACCTTTCTTGCCTCACAAGATAACCACGGGAAGAATTTCAACAGCAACATACCCCTTCCAGACAAATTTTTAAAAATACAACCCAAAAGAAACTAACAATCATCAGCTCATCAATACGCAATTGAAACCTGAAAAGCACAAGCTCTGGCAGTGGGAAACTCCCCTGGCTTGGCACAAGCAAGGGCACACGCCCTCTGCTCCGGGGCTTCTTGCGAAACACGCAGGACCCGCACCGCGGCAGGACATGCATCAGACAGTCCCATGGCAGCTATCGGTCCCACCGAGTCCTGGCATCATCCTGCCCTTGCTCTTAGCTGCTCCCCCAACAGCAAACCCTGCTAGAAGGGGAACCAAGCCAACGCTGGCTTTGGCAAGACAGAGGTGCAAATCTGATTTTCCTTCATGGAGTATGTTACAGATCCTGCAAACTAGTATCTCGGTGCAGCTGGAAGCTGACAGCTTCAGATGAGAGGAATTTATCATTATTATTTTAGTCTGAGAGCAGCTCACTGATTGCAGCTTGACAACTCGAGTTAATTAGTTGATGAAGGGTCTGCTGCACACTGGCTGGCTCCACATCTGTGGACGACAACACAATCAGCAGAATTAAATCCACACTTAAAAGGTCTTTCATCTTTTTAATCCTAAACTACAAATAACAAAATCCACATAACAAAACCTGCAGATCAGAGGAATTACACGTGAGGTTCCCCTTTCCCTGGCCCTTGGGACAGTCTGGTCCTTGCTGCCTATTGAAGCTCATAACCAGACAGACCTGATTTCAAGAGCATCCTTTTTAATTCCTGGAGTCCCAGTGGTTCTCGACAATAAGATAACTGGTTTGAGCTCAACCTGACAATGTTCCCTTACGGCTGCTTTCTCCAGCAGGGATATGCCACCTTGCAGCTTTTCCTCTGCCCCTGCCAAACAGCAGGTGGGATTTACCCGCCCTGTCACAGAGATTATGTCAGGATCACCTGGCCCCACCTCTCAGATCAACGCACGGAGCCCATCTGCTGTTTTCATCCGAGTCTGCAAAACGTTCTTACTAAACAGTCAGCAAAAATGGTATGTCAGGCCATAACGGCCCAAGCTCCTGAAAAGTGGTGGAGAAGCACAAAGGGCAGGAAAGCTGTGTGGGAAGTAATGGACATGGGGTTGGGGCCACTGAAAACCCCTGGGCAGCAAGAGACAGAGGAATCACAGAATGGTTTGGGTTGGAAAGGACCTTAAAGATCACCCAGTTCCACCCCCTGCCATGGGCAGGGACACCTCCCACTAGCCCAGGTTGCCCAAAGCCTCATCCAGCCTGGCCTTGAACCCCTCCAGGGATGGGGCATCCACAGCTTCTCTGGGCAACCTGGGCCACTGCCTCACCACCTGCACAGGAAAACATTTCTTCCTAATATCTTATCTCAATCTCCCCTATTGCAGCTTAAAATTACCCCTCGTCCTACCCCTGCACCCCCTGATCCAGAGCCCCCCCATCTCTCCTGTAGCCCCCTTTCAGCACTGGAAGCTGCTCTAAGGTCTCCCCAGAGCCTTCTCCTCCAGGCTGCACACCCCCAACTCTCTCAGCCTGTCCTCGGACGGGAACTGCTCCAGCCTCGGACCATCTCCGTGGCTCCTCTGGCCCCCCTCTAACGTTGCCTGTCGGGAACAAGAGCAGGTGGCTGCTGGTAGAGCAGGAGCCTCGTATCACTGGGAGCTAGTGCAGAAATTCAGCCAGCCCTCCTCCAGACGCCAGCTTTAATTACAAGGCGTAGCTGTACATCTCTCTGTGGCCCTTGTTCTTAGCACAGAGAAAAGCATTTTTTTCCCTCTGCCTTTCATACCCATATTTTGCACTCTTCAGAGCACAGCCTGCTTCCACCTCCCTTTTTACTTGCCACCGAGGAAGATGAACTGTGCTTCTAGGGGCTCTCTCAAAACAAATCAAAAACAAAAAAGGAAACACCCAGAGTCACTCGGCACGTCTGAAATATGGTCAATCAGAGGCTGCTGGAGAGCCACCAAGAGAAAGGAGGTCAGCTTCCTTTAGGTGGAGACAATGAAATCTCAAGACAAGCAGCTCTTATCACCAGCATGATGAGCAGGTGACAGTCATCGCTCCTGGGGCCCCCAAGTCCTGACCGGGGCTGCAGAGAAGGGCACACAGCTCTGGGCAGAGCAGCCAGGACAGAGACGTGCATGGCAATCAGAAAGGGCTGGGTTCAGAAGCCACTACAAGGCTGTACTAGTTTAATTCTGGTATGTTTTGATCTTGTTTTCTTTATCCACACAAGGGCTCTGTTCACGGACCCTGCGTTCCTCTAACAGAAACATTTCAGCCCTGGATCCCTGCTTGTCTACGCTTCTGCAAGTACCATAAAAGCAGATGAAGATTTTTTTGTGTGTGTATTACAGGACTATTTCCTCGCAGTTTGAGAGCAGCTCAAAGGAATTGGCTTCAACAACTTTACCATGATTTAAGTTTATTTTTTTGACCATGCTGAGCTCTGACAGAAGAGCCGTGCTTTATTCTGCCTCCACTAGGATGCTATTGAAAATCTTGGGATGAATCAGGACAGCACAGGTGCTGCACACAGGGTTTAAAAGCAAAACGTTCTGCTGCAATAATGTTTGAGCATTTAAGGAACCTCAAAGACAGTTTTTTGTTATTACGCTCTAAACATAAAAGCATTTTCCATGTTGACATTAATTTCTATAACACAGCTTTAAAAACAAAACAACCCCAAAATTCAATAGACTGCACCCAGGACGGCAATGCCTCAAAATTAGAAGCAGCGTGTTGGCATTTTTCCCAGAAAAAAATATATATCTGTGTGTGTATACACACAGATGCTTTTTATTTTTTGCAGGATCAATGAAGCTCTGCAGCTTGTTCCCACCGCGCTCAGCCGGAGGCAGGGACAGGCTGGTCTTTGCCGTGCGTGAACACTTGGGCACGAGGAGGAGTCTGTGTACCCAAACGACTGCGTGTGTGCATCAGAAGTCGTGAGCAGCACGGCGCTCTCAAATCCATGACACTGAAGCCTTATCCGTCCTATCCAAGACACAGACCTTAACTTGAGGGCTGCTGTCTCCGCTCAGCACTCCCAGGACAGCGTTATTAGGCTGTAATACGCAGGCTCCTAACAGCAGGGCGACGAGACGAAAAGAATCCCCTTGGTCATCCCCAGCCAGCTGTGAACAAATCCCTGCGCTCGCAGCGAGGTTAGCCAGGATTTCTCTGTGGGATCAGGCTACAGAAGCTCCTAATCTTAAATCCTCCATCAAACCTCCTGCAGTGATGTCTGCAGCGCTGTTTGAACCAGCAAGAAGCGAGAGTCAAATCTCACGGTAACAGGGCAGAAGAGCTGCAGTTCCACACATCCCCTTACGTGCCCTTGAAGAGGCATCTGAATGCTGTCCAAAAATTAATTACACAGCATGACAAGCTCTGACAATTAGCTAACTATACTGCTTGATGGCTAGGATTTTAAATAAGGATCTTTCAAGGGGGAAGCTCGGGAACAGGCAGTGCTGCTGTCATAGCAGTCTGAGCTGTCACCAAAGCAGAGCACCACCGAGACAGCTCTGTGGGCTTCGCAGCCACGGCTGCAAAGAGATAAAAGATCCTGGGGAAAAGGAGCTTTGTAACTGCACCCATGCCTCGCGCCCATCACCAGGACCTCCCCTTCCAAGAGGGCTACAACAGAGGAGGACTTGGGTCTTCTTCCTTCCTGCCACCACCGTTTGTGCAGATTTCTCTGCTGGTGGAAATCAGTGTTTCGCTCACACAGCCCTCAGCTCACCTGGGTAAGAAAACAAGGCTCTGCTTGCTCAGCTTTCTCCCTTTGTATGCAAAGGGAAGGGATGAAGCAGCAAGGGTTTCGGGATAGTAAATAACCAGAGTGATTCGACAGCAAGTGAATCAGCACATTGGAGCGTTCATGGCAACAGCTTTTGGCAGAAGAAACAATTCATTACACAACAAATAAGCCACGATCCCGTGTGTACCAGGCAGACCCTCAATGCAGCCGATCAGTGCACACGTAGTCGCGACTCGAAGTCTTGCATTACCATTTACAGATGGTAAGATCACCTGTGAGACGACTGGGTTTTATATCGTTTTTATGAAAAAGGATCAGGGAATGTATTAAATAGGGAAGATGGGTTTCGGTGGAGGCTGGGTGCCTCTTTCTATACATGTGGAAATCTGTCTTCACAAGTCTGTGGCAAACATATTTCAGTCACAAAAAAAATGTTGTTTCAATTATTTGCTTCACAATTTGCTGTTTTTCTGATATGATTACCTCCATCAGTTGGCAGGTTCTCTTCCCTGGGCCTGCAGGAGGTTTCAGGTTGGTTCTGGTGCGTACGCTCAGGATGAATACACACATTAACAAGCATGTGTCAGTGTACACACTTCCACAGAAAATCAGAATCTCAAGTACTTCACTGATGCTCCTGAGAAATGGCTCATTGCACGGGGTTTATGTTTATTTGAAAACTTTTTATTCTTGGGTTGGACTTTGTCAGGGTTGAGCTGCGACCTGCCGGCTCATCTTTATTTTTCAGAATCAAGGATCAAATCTCTGTCTAGATAGAGATGGAAGCGCTGTTCACTTCAAGGAGATCCACTTTTAACACCATATGCTAATCCACCGTCGGGCTCTGATACGAATCCCTTGGAGGCTCACGCTCTTCAGTCGTGACTCAGATGTATATGCAAGATTCTCAGACGCTGCAAAAACAACTTAACTACAAGGAAATCAAAAGCCCGGGATGGGTTTACACCAACTGAGAACCCAGCCAACCGTCTTCAAATCGCAGAGCCTTCCGCTCAGGCAAGCGCCGCAGCCGAAGTATTTCTCCCCCATGTCTATGTTTCTCCCCCATGCCTATGATGCTTTTTTCACCCCTGTTGCTGCAGAGGGAAATACCTACAGCAGCGTTTCTGAACTGCGCCCGGGGATGTGCTGATGTTTCCCCTTTCTTTGAGCTGGGGCTCTGTTCTCCTGACTCAGTTGAGCCATGCGTGCCAAGGCTCAGCTCGCCTGGTCGATGATGCTATAGCACAGGTGAGATCCCTTCCCTCAAGCTGTCACCAGCCTGGTTGGAGAATCCGCTGCCAGCCACCCCCAGCATCTTTGGAGGGACCTCACGTGTCACGCTGCTGGACTCCCTCTCGCTCCTCCATCTGGGAGCACGGCTGGCTCCTTCCTCTCTCACGGCGAGCAGCCAGGAAGGGCCAGAAGTCACTTCACACCTTTATTTGCTACCTGCCAATCCACCTACCCAAGCCAGCTTCATTTCAGAGTCTGGCTTTTAGATTTATTCTCCTTCCAGGCAAAGCGGTCTGCAGCAGGACACTGATGCCGAACGTGTGCTTTATTACAGCCTCCCATTGCTGCCAAATGCTGTTCAGCCCTGTTTTATGTCTGTCAAAGCGTTTTTACACGTTGCATGGTGTGAATGAAGACTGCCCAGGCCAGAGGCACAGCGCAATACCCCATGGAAATTTCCCCAAAGCAGACGAGAGGGGCTGAGGAGGCAGAACGGCTCCCTGGGGTGGGGACCCACGCAGCCGTGGCCATGACAAAGCTATTGGGATTTGTCAGCTCAGCTAGTGTTTATTCCAAAATTCAAATGTTCTCCTGTGGGCCGAACCAGCACCCACCGAAGCCAGTGGGAGGTCTACCTACGAGTCTGAAGAGGACAGAGGCACTTTGGAGAAACTTTTTCATTTAGAGAATAATTTAACGCCATCTCCCTGTAGATGTGCAATAGCTAAACACCAGACATCTGCCGCTTCTTTACTGGCAGCAGCCCTTCTACACTGAGCCTGTAGAGTTCAAAGAACTTGATGTGCCTCCCAATGTGCTAGCAAGAGGATGAGATCTGGCCTTTTGCTAGAAGAAGGAAGGGAAAGATGGGAGTCAGTCTACTTTGCAGATGAAAAAACACGAAGGACTAAGACTTTGTCCCTAAAAATTAAGCAGGCTTTCAGACTGAAGCCGGAAATGAAGTTTCCATTCCACCTCTGACCCAGACCTCCAGTGCTGGGTAGGTCATTCAACCCCAATGCTTCAGTTCTGCTCTCCAGCCTGTTTTTTTCAATACCAGCTTTCACCAGCTTGTTGATGTTTCTAGGTATCAGTGCAACGCTACTGCCGATGGACATGCTCTATGACAGCATAATGAGAATGACAGGGAAGAGGTACCCAATACACACCTGCAATCTGAGCACAAGGAACACAAACACGAACTCATCAATACATAACCCGTGCTAAGATGCTTTTCTAATGGTATCAGTATGTACCAGGAAAGAGCCTTTCTGAGCAAGAGGTCAACATTACTGTTAATTACCATTAGAACAACTACTAGTCTTCACTAAAGTGTTTTTTCTTTTACTAGAAGAGTAATTATGTGTAGCTAATCATTCCAATGTCACTTACTCTGTGCTCACTTGTTCCACGGGCTGGATGAAAACTCACTTCAATGAGAACAAGTATTACAACCTGTGTGTGACACAGGTCTGCAAACGGAAGTGGAGGTCTGCCACATTTCTAGTGATCTTGGCATTGTCCTAACGTCGTTCACCAACAGATAGCACTCATAGAAGCGAGGGAAGACGACACAGAAATGGGGAAATACAGCATGGACAGGTGGTGAGAGTGAGGAGTGAGACACACTGTCATCACATAGGGAATATTTTAGCTTTGCTTAAAGACATCACATCTCACGTACCAAAAGGAGCTGCTAGCCACACAGTCGGAGCCAGGAATGTAGTTGGATTTGTGCATGCATTTCTGAACAGTTTTGCATTTCCTGAACATACATCTTGTCCATAGTGCAACCGCTGCATTCCCATCACACTGATGCAAAACTACAGCATCGGAGCCACTTCTCCAAGGTCTGAGTACACTGCTCCCCTCTTCTGGGCTCCTTTCACCGCAGAGAGCCCACCCCAAGCCCTGCTCTCCCTTCCCTCTCCTGGCAGCCCCTCTCTCAATTTATTCAAGCATGCTTGCAAGAAAGGAACAAGTTGGTTTCCAGCCACAATGACAAGTCTCCACAAAAAGAGAGTCCATTTTTTATAGCTGATAGATATCTATGCTGAAAAGGTGTAAGCAAACACCGCTGAAACCAACCACCCAAATGTTAATAATCAAGTTTAGGGGTTCTGCAAGTTATTTCAGATGAAGTCAACAGATTCTTTTATAACGTGTGCCTGCAGAAGCACAATGCAACGTGGGCAGGTGCTGCAGGACAAAACAACATTCACTAACAAGGCAGCGTTTTCTAAAGGCAAAAGGAAAGCTCTGCCACAGGGGTACAACAAAATATAAGGATGTGTCAGGTGGATTTTGTTAGCAGATGTTATAGCAAGTAAAGTATGTATGGAATATATATCAATAAATGTACCTTCAGTTCCTCTTTTTTTACCCTGTCCTTGCTACAAACACTGCTATTATAAATCAATATCTTTCTGGCTCCCAAAAAGATCTTGTTCCATCCACCTTATCAAGACATACTTTATAAATTATATTTGGCAGCATAAATCATATCTTACCACAAATGAGATTTAGAACTAATCTCCAAATGTAGTTGCTTATCGTAAGCAATAAAGCCACCCCTTATATTAAAATTCACATCTGTAGTATTCTAGCATGCATGATAACGAACAAAGGAACCAAAAGCAGCCCACTTAATGCATCTTTACATAGCTTAAAAAAATACCTTTGCCTAATTTTCATTAAAGTTTTTCCAAAGAGCTAAAAAAGCTGAAACCCTGCACAGCCTCACAGCTCTGGAGCCACAGATGACATTGCAAAGGTGAGACAAGTCCTTCAGCTGGCTTCACCAGCACCCCCACACTCTAGCAGGATGCTCTGGCTTTCAGAGACTAACGAAGGGTAATTGTGTCTGGGGAGTGGTGCGGAGTGTGCAGAGCTCAGAGATGTGAGCCCTACTGCCGCATGCTCTACTAAAGGCTTTATGCAGAACACAGTGAAATGTTCCTGTGTATAGAAGGGTTGAAGACCGAAACTAGCTCTGTTTCCATCTCTTCAGACCTCATCTGTAGAACCCAAAAGGAAAGGGCCGAACCAATCCCAAGGTTCAATCCTGTCCTTGTTCACTACATGCCTTGAGACTCTTTTTAAAACAGTCCCTGGAAGTCTCTTCAAGAAGGATGCTGCCAGAGCCTGAACCAAGGCTGATGAATAGGAATGGCTTGATCCAAAGCCCCAGAACAGAAAAGCATTATTGTTAAATGCTTTACTGCCTTCGCACATGTACTCAATGATCTGGGCTTTAACAACAACTCTCTCCGGGTGTATTGCTGCTGACAGACCTCTTCTGTAGATTGCTAATTTATACACAACAAACACTGGGGGGGAAAGAAAAAAAAGAAAAAAGAGGATAGACTCATAGACTCAATGCAAAACCAAACCCCTGAGTTTAGCCTTCCCCATGGGCCTGTACCCCCACAGCAGCCACCAGCAGCCACCAGCCTCCCCCAGAACTTGCCCAGGGGCTGTGATCTGTGGGAAGACAGATGAGCAGAAAAGCCAAGTTTCCCAATGCCCTCTGCTGGCACCTCTCAGAATCACCGAGAATTTCACCGGGGTCCCAACGAGCCTTTCAGAAAACTAATTCTGAAGGATTATAATTTGAAGATATCCCGGGTTTACCCTGATAAATTGATCCTCTTCCAGCTTTGCTTTGAAGCCCAAGTTTGTTTGGTTTAACCAAGCACCACAGCAAGCCCCACGCTGCAGTTCTCCGTGGGCTTCGGGATGATGCTACGGATCCACGTTTGCTTTGCAGCAGGAGTAAATCTGAACCAGTCTTTGCCTATTAGCTCCACCTTACTTCCTCTGCTCTTTGCAGGCAAAGAGAGACAGAGCTCTCCCACCCAGCAGCAAACCTCAATCATGACATTTCTGCCATCTACGACTTAGCCAGGAAAAGAGGCACCTCTCTTGGTCTTACACCTCTGAAGTCAAGTTTAAGACGACAGCATTTATTTATTTTGTTGAAGAAATCTTTGATGAACCTATACGAAGGCCTTATCAATCAGAAGGCCACAGCTGTTATCATATCTGATTAATCAGAATACACATTCAATAGGACAGACTGTTCTCACTACTCTGATTGCACGGCTAAACAAGATTGCAATAACTCTGCCGATGTAGGTGGGCGATGGAGTGAAGTATGTCGGGGCTATCCATTATAGACACAGCTTGTAGCGGAACAGGGCTGTTAACATGACTTTTTTTTTTTTACCGCTGTCTCTAAACTGGCAAATTTTATTTTCATAATTTGTCACCACTGCAGCTCTGATAAACTTGGTTGTGGTTTTAGTGCACGCAGAAGTCAGCGTAAGTTAACCCAGAAAAGTGGGTTCTAACGGCCAAGGTGGGTCCCATGTTTAGCAACATGGACATAGCCATAAAAATCCTGCTCACGGGATGTATCAGGACATGAGTGACTCTCCTGGTGACAGATCACCCCAGCCTGCCACTGCTTCAGGACCAGGAACTGGCTGTGTCTTTGCAGACTGGGATTTCTGCTCTTGCAGGGGACCTGTATGGTAGGGAATACCGTTTGAAGAAAACAACAACAACAACCAACAACCAGGCCATCCATGAAAAGGGGTTTCAGCCTAGTGTTCATTGTTACTCGCGGGGAACAGACACAGTGACTTCTGGGTACAGCCATGGATTTTGCACTAGTTTGACATCTGTATGGATGGCGGGTTTTAATTTTGTCATCCTTTCCATATTTACACATAAATGTTTTTTGGTTGGGAGAGGGAAATAATTCTGTTTGATCTAGAAACCTGCAGGGTACCTTGCTTCCAGAGGGGAAGGCAACGTGACCTTCACATTCTGGTCCAACTGGACCCATAGTCATTAGCACGACACTGGAAAGACATCTGGGGTTTGACATGGAAGATGGCAGGATGGCAGGAGAGGCAGAGCTGGTGCTTCAGCGCAGAACAGCAGCACGTCTTGGTTTGGACATTTACAAAATACATTCCAGTTCAGTAAACACACCAGCAGTAAAGCAGAATAACAACACCCTCTAACAAAGCCTCCAAAATAGTGTTTTTCACTCAAAGTTGCTGCACTGTCAAGTCTTCCTCCCAGCATGGTGATTCCTGGAGCTTTCCAAACTTCACATCTCTACAAACAACACAGGGACAGCCCCTAGAAACGACTGAACCGAGCACTGAGAAGTCATTCAGACCAAACCCTTCAGAAAATGTTTTTTTAAAACCTTCTCATCTAGAAGCTGGTTCTAAAGCAGTGCCATAGCATCCTCCTGCTGCTGCCCCTCACAGAGCTTCAAATCAAACAGTCTCAGTCTGCAAGAAAGAATCTCTCGCTCCCCAAATTCAGCAAATTCACTGTGGGAGTCCCAAAACTCCAGCTGGGTTCTTTCCTTCTCACTAACAGATTTCGAGGGACTTGCATGGAAACAGCAGATTAGAATTTAGGAAATACAGAAAGGAACCACAAGTGACACCAAAATACAGCTCACTGCTCTAGTTCCGTTTGTTCTGCAGTGGTAACAAACGGGGAGAAAAAAACTCCAATAAAACCTGACACTAAGATTCAATGCTGTATCTTCAAGATATTTTTACATATTCTGAAAAACAGGCGCTGGTAAGTTGTCTCACATGGGTCTCCGGATATCGAGAAGCATTAGTTGGGTATTTGCTAATACTGAGCTTCGCAGAGTGATTAGTGGTGCCTGGAAAAGAAAGCCTCTAAAATAATTTATAAGAGGATAAAAACTGTTCTTAATATCACAAGTATTTACTAAGCCTTGGGTTAAAAATGAAGATATAAAGAAAATACTGAAAAAAAGGAATATGGGAGAATAATATTAATGTCTTGAAAATAAAGTTCAAAACCCCAAAATACAATAAGACAATAAAAAATATAATACCATTCTAATATATTCTGTACAATTTACTACAGTAAATTCTTTTTCCAGCCAATTGGCTGGAAAATGTCTTTATGGAGAAGGACGTGGGCTTCGGATGGCCAACAAATTAAAAATAAATTAGCAGCTGCCCTCAAGGGTGAAGATAGCGGTGTCCTGGGCTATAGCAAAAGCAAGGAAGCCAGAAGATCAACAGAAGCGATCAGCTAGCTCCGCTCAGCGCTCACAAGTCCGTGTCTGCAGCACTGGGGCCAGTTTAGGGCTCCCCAGTACAGACAGACATTGACACGCTGAAGCAAGACTAACAAAGGGGTACCAGGGTAATTAAGGAGCTGAAGTGTGTGATAGATGAAAGGCTGGGAACTGGGCTCCAGCAGTCCCAGCAGAGGGTGAAGGGACAGTATCGCTGGCTTCAGCTGCACAGAGGGAAGGGACACAGGGGATGGAGCCAGAGTCTCTCCACAGCTGCACAGCAATGGGAGGAGAGGGAACGGCCACAATGTCACTGAATCACAGAACGGTTTGGGTTGGAAGGGATCTTCAAGATCATCCAGTCCAACCCCCCTGCCATGGGCAGGGACACCTCCCACTAGCCCAGGTTGCCCAAAGCCTCATCCAGCCTGGCCTTGAACCCCTCCAGGGATGGGGCATCCACAGCTTCTCTGGGCAACCTGGGCCACTGCCTCACCCCCCGCACAGGAAAAAACTTCCTCCTAATATCTGATCTCAATCTCCCCTCTTTCAGCTTAAAACTGTTACCCCTCATCCTATATCACTCCACCCCCTGATTGCGAGCCCCCCATCTCTCCTGTAGCCCCCTTGAAGCACTGGAAGGTGCTGGAAGTGATGGGATGTAAATAGGCTGTGTATGGAGAGCAAGGCAGGAGGTGGAACACTCAAGAACCACAGTGTTTTGGAAGAAGAGTGTGACAAGCCAACAGGCTGCCCGAGAGACAGAGGATGGACCTCCTGTGCCTCGGATTGCGTCCCAAACCTTGAACGAGGAATATATTTTCACTGAGAGTCAGCCCCCTGACAGACAACAAGAGATACTTCGGCAAGACCTAAGCAATAGGGGGAAAGTATATGGAGACTCTTTACAAAAATTCATGGAAACGTGGCTACAAATTGCAAGTGGCTTGTCAGAGAAGGGCCATAGAGAGTTTAAGTATGGCCACACAGGCACAGGCTATTTACACAGCTGTGTTAAAAGGGAAGATCAATGGTGGAAAAGCTGAACACCCGGAATGCAGGATGAGGGGCCAGGCCCACAGGACTATCAATCACATTACAAGTGGATGTACTTTAGCTAACCCGAGATGTATATAAAGTACAAACTGACAACGTTCCAAGTATTGTGCACTGATAGCTCTGCAAAAATATGACCTATGAAGAGCAGAGAAGTAATGCCACCATAGATCAGAGAGAGGGGTGCAGGAGAAGAGCATACATATATCACGGGATTTTTCAGCCATTTCCACTCCCAAAGCATCTGTAAAAGACCAGACACAGTGACCGTAAGAAACAGGAGAGAGAGAACCTTTCATCACAAACTCTCCTCTTCCACTTGATGAGAATAAAGCAATTCAAAACAAGGAAAGGCCATCAGAGGCAACCGACTGTGGGCCCAAAATCACAATGACAGTTGCTTACAAAGCACTGAAATCTTCTGGGGAAATGTCACAGTAGCACAAAACAAATTGGTTCATTATCTGACCTCAAGTCCTCAAAAAAGCACCACAGACAGCAGCTCTGAAATCCTTCAGAAGGCAGTTCAGGTCCCTGGCACTCACCTTTCAGGGAGCAACTGTGTCTTCCCATTTCTCACTCCTGGCCTTGATGAAGAAAATTTTAAAAAAGTTTGTGTCCAGATCCTGTGTATGCTCTTCACTGGTACAGCCCAACCAGCTTTACACCAGAGATTATTGCCATCTGACGGAGAAAGGCACTGAAGCACAAATAAGGAAAGATTTCTCAGCAGAGCAGCGAGAAAGCTGGGAACAGAGTCAGCCCCCTGGATCTCAGCAGCATTTCTTATTCAATAGGTCAACACGCACTTTATTGTTCATTGCTTCATCATTAGTCTCGATCCACGACGAACACAGACTGGAGACGGCTCAACAACAGCTTACCTTTTGCCTCGCTAAAGTTGCGTTTGGATTTCATCCAATGCGCACTGATGCTATCTCCCACAGGACTAGGCTCTTCCCTCTCCTGCTGCACTGATACTGAAAAGCTCCACAGTAGAAGATAAAAAATTCCTTATTTTTTGTATTTTTCCTGTAACACAGGAACTGTGTCCACCACAGGATGCTCAGCTCTCATTAATCCATAGAAAGAACTTGAATATCCCTCAGGATTTGGCTTAGGCTCCCAGCACTGGAAGGAGAAGGAGGGAAATTTACACACCCAAGTTCCTGGTGACTGGCAGGACTTAGGAGCAGGAAATGCTCTGATGGCAGCAGAGAACAGCTGAAGGTAGCCTACCACTGTAACAAGCAGCAGGCAGTTTTACATACCTGTGAGCTTATCTTTTAGTTGCCTTGAAAGCGAAGGCTCGCAGTCAGAAAAATGATAGCCCTGTTCCCAGGGTATGCACCCACAGCACCCTCGCTGAGTAAACGATGGAAAGCGATGGAAAGGGATGGCTTCTGGAAACAGATGATGAGCTACATCGTCATTTACAGAGCCCAGAGAATCCAAGCCCAAAAAGGCAAAAGGAAAGGAATGTGGGAAGGAAACAGATTTGCCAGGCAAGGGCAAAATGCTGTGCACCTGCTGCTGCGACAAGTTTTCTGGTGTTAATACTTGGTGATCAGCTACTGCCATTTACGAAGCCAAACAGAGTCCTAGGACCTCCACAAAAGCACGTTCCAAAGTATAACACAACTGACAACATTTTAGAGCCACTATTGATCTAAAAATCCATGCAACATGCCTTGCTCCAGTCCCATCCCGGCAGCAGACATTTCTGATGGTCCATGGCATGAAGGGGGAGCTCATGGCCATCGCCCCCCACCCAGTGCTCCCTGGGGAAAGAAGTTTTTCTGGAAAGCCCTTCATCCAGACAACGTGTTCCCATTCCTTAGCAAGGACAAATCAAGTGTCTTCAAATTCATCAGAAATAGGTTTTTTTTCTCTCTTACATAACTCGTTATCTGCTCTCCTGTGCAGCTATTGCTATCAAAAGGCACCAGACTGATAGCCCAGGCTTTGATTTTTCACAATGCTAACACTAACACTCTCCCGAGGCAGCTCCCCCGCCCCAGCAGCACCAAGAGATCCCAGCTAACAGGAAATTATTGATCCTCCCACCTCACTCAGCTCTGCAGCGGCATTTACTCAAAGCCCCACTCTCCTGAGTCTACAGCCCATGCGGTACAGGCAACCACAGCAGGAAGCTCCTGCTCAATGACCTGTCTGTTAAATTGCCTCCAGCCTGGTTTATCAAAATCCCTGTCTGCAGAGTGTGCTACATCCAGCTTGCTATCACCACTGGCCTACCTGCTAAGCCTGCCACCCACAAAGTTTCATTATATCAGAGCATTTCACGAGGTGAGCACCTGATTCACTACAACGAGCTAGAAGCCACTAAATTCATTTCACATCCCCGAAGACACATCAAATCCAACAACTGATGTGCAGTGGCTTCAAAGAAGCTGAAGGAGACGACTCTGTATTTCATTATAAGCTGCCTAAGCCCATGCCTTTCCATCTCTGGCCGCACAGCCCTTACTTCGAGCTGCACAAATAGATTAAGGTCATTGTCAAAACAATGGGACAATGTCACCCTGGGTGAGCTGAACAGTGACAGCAAGTCAGCAGCGGCTGCATGGGGGAGCAGACAGCAGTAGGGTACTGAAGGAGAAAGGAAAGGATTTTTCACCAAGGTGGAAATGCCTCATTTCTTTATGCTGAGAACCCCAATGGTCTGGGATGCTTTGGGCAGCATTCAAACCACCTCGGTGTCTCTGCGGTGGAACAGAACAGCGCTGCACCAGCCGTCACCAGCATCGCTGCACACCAGAACATGCCAAACAGAGCCAATGCCTTGGAAAAGGAATCTGGCTGGTTTTCTGGAATGTTTTTAGTGCCAAAATAGAAATGTATTGGCCAGAGCAGATTATAACAAGGACTGTGACTGCCTAGGACCCCTGCTCTGTGCTGGGGTTACTGCTTCCTACGTGATGTTTTTGAGTGAAAATCCTGGCCCTTGTGCATCTGGGGATTCTGCCGCAACAGAATCATGGACATCACAACTCGGCAACAAATGGCGACAGAAAAACAAAACAGCAACACAACAAACCCCACCGTCAGGCTGCCAAAGCATGAAGAAGTACAGGAGCAAGACCTGCTTGGACAGCGCCACACTCCATTTGCAATTTCATCCCCTCTCTATGCCTGCTATGTGCATATAAATAAAGCATTTGTGAACGTGATGCCTTCCTGATGTTCAGCTACAGCAAGACTTTAAGAGTGCGCAGACAGAGATTTCCACCCAGGTCTGGGTGTCGGAAGGATGCAGGCAGCAGCTGCGATGCTATAGACCTCCCTCCTTGCTGAGCCCTGCTGCTGTCCGTCATGGTGCAGCCATCACAACCCCTTCACGTTCCTCCGCGTCCACTTGTACCCCTTCATTCGCTGCTTTATGCCTACAGCAGAGGGTGAGGGAAGAGTGCCTTCTTCACAACACCAAACCAGCTAACTCGTACCTGAAATTGAAACACTGGAGAAAACATCGCTTTTGGAAGCTCATTTAAGATAGCCAATAACCAAAAAGGTGTGTTTGCATCTGCACTAACTGCTTGGGAAATCCCAAACACAATAGTGTCACGGTAAGGTCTTCTCATGGCCCTTGCATCGAATGACTCCAGTGATTTCACAGCTGGAGAGTACAGATGCTGCAGGTGGATCTACCCACACGTGTGTGCATCACCTGTTGTATCTGCTACAGAAGACAGAGAAGAAAGTAATTCAAGAAGTAGCAGACACGTGAGGTCTGCTCTGTCAAAGGAAAAGAGGAGAATTGGGTGGTATGTGATGCTTGCAGGAATGTCTGGGAACCCCTCCATGGCAAAGTGGGCTAAGAGATCCTTCAGAGCTGTGTTGCTGAGTGACGTCCACAGACGTCTCGGTTCCCAGATATAATGAGTCTCAGTAGCTGCGCAGGGCCCAGCGACACACTTGCATACTAAGCAATATGGCAGGAATCTGGAAGGAGAATGGAAGGTGATTTAGACAAGATCCTGTGAACACAAGTGTTAGTCCTGACCTGGATCTCAGCCAACTGTGCCCTCTGGGATTAGGAGTCACACCCAGACACAGTCCAAGCCACTAGCAGCAGCTAGGGAGGTGGGAAAAATAAGAAACAAAATAGGAAAGGTATATCCTGTTTTTCAACAGAGAAGCAGCCAAATTTCATGAAGGACCATCACTCTGAAGCAATGGTGGATATATTTCTCTTGGGAGAGGCTGGGGTTGGGAGGGATGGGATGGGACTAGAATGGACTGGCAGGACTAGTCCAAGGTCGGGTTGGATGGGGCTCTGGGCAACCTGATCTAGTGGAAGGTGTCCCTGCTCCCTGCAGGGGGGTTGGACAGGATGACCTCCATGGTCCCTTCCAACCCAAACCATTCTGTGATTCTATGACTACCTGAAGTGTCCAGGAAACGGAGCAAGCCACAGAGAATGAGAGCATAAAGCAGCCTCCCAGTCTGCAGAGCTGGTGACGGGAGGGCTGGGGAAAGGGAACAAAGTCACTGCTGCTGGGAAGCCTGTTGGAGAGAGACGAGAGGCAGCAGCTTGGTTTGGAGGAGCACGGAGGAGGATCACCACAAAAGCTGTGAACAGGTCAGTAAGAGACAGAGGGAGACTGTGACGGAAGGTTCCAGTCCTCTCTGAGGAAAGACAAACAAAAAACTTACTTGTACTGAAGAACCACACCCACAAGCCCGAAATGAGCTCAGCCCACAGCTCTGCTAACTCTGCCCAAGCGTTTTCTGTGTGCTGACAGCCTGGATTGCTGCTCACTGAACCAGGGTTATCTCCCCCATGCATTGCCAGCCTGGCAATCAGAAGGGAACCTGGCAAACAGGACTAAGAAAAAGGATGAAGTAATCTCCTCTCTGAGGCCTGCTGCCAAGACAGACAAGCGGCAGAGCTGCGGGCCTGCCAGCAGCAGCCCTGTCACCGGGGACGTGGTACGAGAGCTCCTCTTCCCCGCAGGTAAGCATGTGTCACCTCGGGCAGCCCATCTGCTGAGTGCACTGCATGATGGACACGGAGCGGGATGCAGGAGGGGAGCAGCAGGAGGTAAGAAAACAGCCTTTTGGCTTGTCCCTCCATCAGCGCTCGGTGATGCGCTCCCAGGTGCTGGCAACTCCACGAGACAAGGCACCGGGCGGGCTGGTAACGTGCTCTCCCTGCCTGCTGACCCAAGCATCCCTCCCCCGTGGTAAGTAAGAGTCAGCACAAAGATCCCAAGGAACCCGGAGCTCCTTGGTACTGCTGACCGAGATTTTCCAGTTCATGCGAAGGGCGCAGACCGAGTTAGGTCAGACTCTGTAAGAGACCTGACGAAGCACAACCCATTCCCAGGACTGTTCCCAGGAGCCCTGAAGAGCTGGCAGCGGCTTGGCCATTATGCTCCAGGATCACTATGTTGGAAGGTTTCACTGCTGCCCACCAGCTCCCCTCAAACAAGGGTTATCCAAACCCAGCTGTGTGATATTCTAGCGGTGTTTTCCACTCCAGAGAGGGCAGCAGGGTGTAAAAGCCAGACAGCTGCAAGCACATAATAAACCATGGGTGAAATTTCACCCAGGAACTCACTGGTATCTGCTCTGTGGCTCTGGGATTGTCCATGCTGATGCTAGAACAACTCACTAGAGCTTGCCAGAGTCCTCGCACCCATCCTGCCACAGGCTAGGTGCCCAAACTGCTCCTCAGGACTTGGGAAACTTGCTGCTTCCCACACAGCACTGGAGTGCCAACCACCTTTCTCTCCAAACTGGGTTATATGTTCAAGGATTTTGTACTAAAGACCAGGAAGTTCCCTTCTAACACTCAGAACATTTAAATTCCTTTCCTACTCTTTCTTCCACAGCCTCTGGCTTCTTCTTGTGAAGAAAATTGAATCATGCACGTGTTCCCCCAAACCAGGGAGTCTGGGGCAGCACCCCACCCCAAAGCTGGTATCTCAGACATTCACTTTGTCCTCTCCACAGTGAACGTGTTGAGTAGCTTAGATCCCAGCGACACTGGGTTTGCCTGCAAAAACAACCTGCTTTCTGTATCCTCTGCTCTGCCAGCTTCTCCATCAAAAGCTACTGCAACACTTCATGTGGATTCCTGTTTTTACAGCTCAGGTAGTAAGGACAGAACATTTAGCCCAAGGAGGTTAACAGGATAGAATTTTGTGTAACAACTGACAAACTATTTATACTCACATTCACCGTATTATCACCATGGTTGAAACTTTAATGAAAGAAGAATTCTCCAGTTAGGGGAAAAGGGAAATGCTTCCAAATCTGATGGTACTTTTAGGCATCTTAGAGTAAATTTTCTATTTTACGGGAAGACTCTGGTGCCAACATGTCTCTCCTGTTCTTCACTTATGATAAAACAGAAATTGCAGTTGGACAGTTAATGAGCCACTCATACACGGCACACAAACAAAAGATGCTGCAGTGCCAAACATTTTAGCGTCTGAGTCTGTTGAAGAAAGTAGCTTTATAATTCATACATGTTAAAAAAAACCCCTAGAAGTAAGACCAGACATTGAAATTCGTATCTTCAATAGGCTGTCTGCAAGACACGAGGCATCTCCCAGCCCAGCCTCCACTAACAAACACCGAGCACAGGAATTGTACCCAGCTTGTGCTGATCCATTTCCTCCTCCCACCGTCTTTTCTTGACAAGCTGAGTTTCCCTGGGATGAAGGGAAAAGAGGAGCACGTGGCAGTGATGCACGCAGTGCTGGTTCTGCGATAAGCAGAGCCTGCAACCCACCACGCTGAGTCCTGCCAAACATCTGCTCATGGGAACTACCTTATGGGACTTTCTGTTGCTGGAGTTGTTTATTTCAATTATACCAGGGAACTGAGCGTACATCTCTGAAGCCTACTTTGCTTCCTGCGTTTCAGATTGTTTACACCACTCCGTAAGATTCCATTTGGAAGGAAAAGCAAGCTCCCCAAACTCTGTCAGCATTCACGTGCAACCTAATGCAAGGAAAAACTGAAACCCCATGACAATCTCCAGAAGAATCTATAATGCATACAACCATTGAAAAGATGAATTTCCATGAATTCTACCAGTGGCTGGATAAGACCTGTCCTACCTTCTGGATGAACTTACCACTATGAACACTGTTACTTGCCTTCATGAGACAGCCCCAATACAGCGAGAAGCCATTACGGCATTGATCCTTTTCACGTTCCATCTAGTCATTAATAGAACCTGGGGGAAGAACGGCATCTGCAAGCACAAACAAACGCTGCTCAACACAAGACCAACACTGTAAAGCTCTAAGCAGCCTTCATAAATAACGCTTCACTTTCAGCGAGTGGTGATAGTCACTTCTTGCTCCTCTGCCAGAAGAAGCTGCTCTCTCACTTACATCCTCTATGGAATACTACGTTCTGAGATTGGACTCCTGGGTCCAAAATCCCAGCTACAGGCCACTTCAGCAAACAAAACTTTCTCCTGAGAAAACAACAAAGACTATTATCGCTTAGGTAAGCACCAAGCCACCTCAAACTACTTAAAAGCACAAGAAGTAAGGAAGTCAAATTTTCTCCTATGAGGGATTCACAGTCAGATCTTGACCACAAAAACGAAAATACAACTTTCCTAAAATATTGAACAAATTAGAATTCAAATCTTTGTTTCATAAATCCAAGTTATTGTGCTGATAGCCGTTTCACTTTAGGGCATGAAAAAATCAATAAATGAGACAATTTCCATAGATATTACCCAGACTTCCCAATTTCAAATAAGACCAGGAAAGGTTATACAAAGGACAAGGAAAAGAACATTGCACTGGCATCACTGCAGAACTGAGAAAAAGTTTGGCTAGGAATAGCAATTAAACTGGGTTATAGGATTTAAATCTGGTGCCCTGAGACACCGCTGATTGCTAATTCGGTTACAGCCTTGCCCAGGGAGTGTGGCACAATCACAAGGTGACTGTTTACATCTTCTCAGTGAAAGCCAATCTAATCATCGTGTGGTTTACTAACATGATCATACCACTCTTAATTGTTTTACTGCATACATGCCTGAGCTTATGTCCCATGAAACTCTTGCGAGACTTCATTTCATGGTCCCTTTCGTTCTACTAACCAGCTTAAATTCTTCCCAGGTTGGTGTTCTCCGAACTACCCAGCACCACCGTTCTGCCACGGCTATGTTTGGCTCACCATCAACTTCTCAGACATTTCAAAAGACGCCTCGGGTGTCCTTTCCAGGACACACATGCTTCTTACATAGAATCATTACGGTTGGAAAAGAACTCAAGGATGTCTGGCTGCATGTTGGGAGGGAAGGACACAGCCTCCCAGCTCCTGGACTTGCATCTGTCTTAGCATTAGGCTCTATCCTGGCATTGAGCATTGCATACTTCTCACCACAGGGCCAGGCTGTGTACGTGCACGCCTCCATCCACACTTGCACGCTCCATCCTCATTTCCACACCTGCTGCTGATGATATCTATTGCTAGCTAGTTGTTGTTAACTCTATCGTCGTCTGCTTTGCACCACTTTCGTTTCCTGTAGATTACCTCTCTGCTAACATTTCCACTCTCTTGTGCCACAGAGCATCCTTTCTTAGCCAGCTGTCACGTTAGCACAAGCACACATGCTCCTGGGGTTTTACTGCAGCTCCAGGCTCCCTCGTCTCGAACCTGCCTATGTCCTGTCCAGCTACACATAAGCAAACTCACAATTTCCACTGGTCTCCAAAACACTCTTGTCAATGTAAATCAAAAGTTCAGCCAGACATCACATCGGCAAATCTTGCAGCTCCCCCGTTAGTAGGCATCAGCAGCTACGGGTAGTAAAGCCAAAACCTTGGTGGGACAGACTGGTACAGCTGCCCCGTACAATCTGCCACGCAGCACGCGCTGGTGCTAAAGCCGCCTGCCAAGGGAAGAATGCAAACATCCAGCCTCTGCTGATGGCATGACAAAGTGGGCAGCTTTTCAACTGGAAAAATTCCCTCTTCACTTCTCATCCTGTCCTTCCTGCAAGCCCATTCCACCCCGCCTGCCAGCTGGCCCCTTCGCACCCAACCTGCGCTCCCACCTCCTGCTGGGACAAGGTGTCCCACGTTTGCTCCCCATCACAAGCCCTGGGGGGGACACTCTTGGTTTTTTACAACTAATCCTCAACAACCTTTCCAGCCTGTTTGTCAGCACAGCCTCTCCCCTCCCGCAGCGCACACAGTTCTTTACACCGCCGCCCACAGCAATAAGAAAGCAGGGCTTAGCACTTCCCAGCAATGACATTAGCGCTGATGAACTGGCTGGCAGTGGCACCTGCTGCTAAGGATACAGATGTACAAGATGAGCTAACCGGCACTTCTCCGTAAAGCAGATGATATCACCGCAGATATGGCACTGCACAAATATGTCTTTTTCCTCTCATCTGACTAATGATTTCTGCTTTGGCATAGGCATCAGGAAAAGCTTTGGGGGATAAACATCTCCAAATAAACTTTGCAGAAATCCTAGTAATGAAACAGAGAATCAGGGTTCGGAAGAATTTACTTTTGTTTCACTGAGTTCTTCATTTTGAGGGGAAATTTGCTGTATTTAAAATAACGTTAAATACAGCTCCAGTGAAAAGGAAAACAACTAACCTGACATGTATTTCATAGTAACAACTCGCGTATTACTACAGCTGAGTTTTGCTCTGTGGCTACCAACCCTTTCAAACGGAAACACATTCACATTATTAGTTCAATATCGAGAAGGCAAATTCTTCTGCAGGGAAATTCCATTTCAGCAAAGCAGTTCAGCAGGAATTAGTGTGCACCAAGTACAGCTTCCTGCAGAAAAATCTCCCATTCTGCTTGGGACTTCAGAAATAACCCCAGGGGAACAGCCACTACAATATCCATTCTAAGGTCTATGTGGCACCCAATACCCATTGCAGACCCTGAGGGCATATTTGTCACATCCGCAAGGACTCTCAAGGGAGTTAAAAGTGCTGCATATAAAGGCTTCATTTTTTTTTATTATTTATCTTTTCATTTTATTAACCTTCTGGGTGTTTTTTTGTTTTAAGGCAGGCACATGACAGCAACATAAAAGGTCAGTTATTTGGTTCCTCATCTGACTGCTTTGGCTGTTCACAATGCAAAGCAACTGCAAAGCTGTTGTCAGAACAATTTGGGGACTTTCCCACATGTCCCAGGGGCATCATTCTGGTGTAAATGGTCCAAAGTGGACAGAGGGGCTGCTAAGAGCAGGGACAGGCAAGCAGAGCCGGGTCGGCCGCAGAACGGTGTACGGTTCAGGTGTGTCGAGTCAGGCAGCCTGCGATGAGATCCCTATAGGTAACAATTCAGAAAGCATTCACTTAAATTAGCTCACAGGCTGCTCTAATTTCTGCAAAAGATAAAAATTCCTCTTGTGCAACATCAGTTCTGGCTCTCGTTACACCCTGTCATCCCAACCAAGGGTCTTCCTTCCCAAGACCTCTGCAGGACGTGCACTAGGATTGGTCTTCTGTACGGCTCCTAAGAACATTCGCACTTACGTTAAACAGGATTTCAAATTTATTTCTAAAAGATGAGAGAAACCAAGCACTAAACGAGGGGCTGCTAAGCGATGCAGTGCTGGCCAGCGCCCAGATCAGCTGGGTCAATGCCTTGGCCTGCTGTGGCTATTTTTTGTCATGCCTGCGAAGCGCAGCCCCTTTTGCAAGCGTTGCCACTTTTTAATTCAGAAAGCTTATAAAATAACTTGGGAATCGTCTGCAGTGAAAACTCATGAAGAAATGTTAAACTGATGCTTCCATTTTTCAATTTTAGTTTGAGGATCTTTTTTCAGGGTCTGGAGGTTATGGGATGCTTTCACTTTACCCTAGAAGACTGGATGTTAGAGAAACAGAGAGGCTCTTGAGGCAATATGTAGAAAGACATTAACACAGTTTTGAGGAGGATTTTGCAAGTATACAATTTTTTGACTTGAAATAATGATTTCGAACCATTACTCCAGGCCAAATACAACTGCCCTACAATGCAGCCAACCCTCAAAGGACTCTTGCCTCCTATAGCTTTCTTCCCAGCCTTGCAAAGGTATTTTTAGCTTCCTAATGTCAGAGCTGGGCAGTACAACACCTTTCCAAAGCTGAACACCAGTCCTTACGCTCACTGATCAAGGCATTGTGCTCTAGAACCAGAAGACACTCTTCCATATCGGTGTACGCCTTGTTGGGTAAAAAATGTCTTGTGTTTTGTTAGTCTAAGGACTTCTCATAGGGACATTATTCTGCCCGGTAATTTCCATTTTGTTACCGCTCTGCACAGTGTCTGTCAGGAATACTCCAACACGTGCTCCAGCAGGCTGACCCACCAGACCCTGCTCGGTAACAAGCTGAAGATGACCAGAGGTGCTTCGCCCTCGTGATGCCCTTTCCTGCCCTTGTGTTCTTTCAGCAGCCAGCCTCTGCTGTTGTACTCGGTCCTCTTCTGTCGACACTTTCAATTGTTTGCCCCACAGGTAAAATTTGTAGCTTACTCTCGTCAAAACAGTAGTTTTAGGGTTAGCAGAGGAAAGCTTATGGGCAGAAAAGCACCAAGGGTCTGCTGCTTGCATGCCACCTCCTGGCATCTCAATCCCACAGAGTCACAACACACAATCCTAATAGAACGGCAGCGTGTCAGCTACGGAAATTATTTTGGGATCATTCATAATACCATCTTGCTAAAGAGAGGGCAGATTTTGCAAGAGAAAAAACTGACACGTAGCATTTATGCAGTTTTTATCTGACCTTGCTCACATACCTCTCGGCTGTTTGCAATTCCTCCTCTGAGCCGTGCCAAGCTTCGTGCTCAGAAATGTCTCTCATGATGGGGCTTCCTAAGTTGTCCATAACAGCAAAGACTTGATACTTCACAGCACAGCGCTGGCTGGAAATAATCTAGGAGGCACATGCCCTGAAATTCCCCGCGAAGACATGAGAACGCCCAACGCCTGGGACAGAATTTTTGCTGCCTCTTCCCACTCCACCCAGCTGTTCCACTGCCCTCCCGGGGCTGAAGGGGGAGTGCTGACAGAATAGCTCTCAGATGGGAACAGAATTCATCCCAACCAGGGCTCTCCTCAGATCCTGACAGGCAAGCGGCTATTTTAAACGTGCTGATTATCAGGCATGTGGATGCCTCTACCGGCTGTGTACTGCAGACTGGAAAAAGAGAAAACCCTCCTTTCATAAATTTGGGATCCAGCTCTCCCTTCAAATTCTGCCAGACACCACTTGCAAGTGCCAAGAGGATAGGACCAGGGCACAAACATAGCGATAGCCTCCATGGTACACAATCCCAGCCTCCGGCAGCATGTGTCTGGGGAAATTCCCGAGCTGGAACTGGTATATTTATCTTTAAACGCCTTTGGCATATCTGCTGGCATATCATCATCTACTTGCTTCTGGCACCCAACACATCTAACAGCAGTAAGTTCTTGGGCTAACCGAACACGGTGTGAAAAAGTCCTTCCCCGTTTCGCATTTACCCCCTGACAATTCAAGTGGTTGCCCATGAGAAACTGAGAATAACCAACAATTCCCGACTCACGGCTTCACATTTACAACTGCCAAAAGATTCCACACCCACCCAACCCCTTCCCCCTGCCGAGCTGCTCTCACCTCTAACAGCACCAGCCCCAGACACAGGACCAGGCTGTCCGGGAAGCACTGAGCACTCGGGCTGCTGCAGAGGATCAAGGACATTAGTTTCCAACTCAAAGGGTATAATCATGCACAATTACGGTATCACAGAATTGGGAGCGACTGAAAAGACCACATAGACGACAGCAGAACAGGTCATATCTGTGTCACCCCAGAGAGGCATTTACTTCATCTATTAACAAACCTGAATCTTCTGTTCTGGGAGTGAAGCCTATCACTTCTCACCATACACCTACCAGAACGAGCCCTTACATCCCTCTTTCCAACAGCCATTTACACCTTTGCAAAACTTCATTATATATCCTTAGCAATCTCTTCTTTACCAAAGAACTCCAATTCATGCAGTCTTCCCTTTAGATTTTATTTTGACCTTGATGATTCTCACTGCCCTCGTATCAAATTGTCCAGTTGACGCACACCCTTCAACCGCAGCTCCCAGGACCTGACCTACAGCCCAGCTGAGGCTGTGCTGAGTGCCAAAGGGATGGATCATTTCACAGGTCTCATGGGCGATATGTTCTGGGTTTACATTGCAAGATGGCTTTGCCTTTTGAAGCAACACAGCATCCCTGACTTAAATTCACCTTGTGAGCCACAACCACCCCCAGATCTTCTCTCACAGGGCTATTTGTATGCAGACAGTTGATTATTTCTTCAATGAAATATATTGCATTTATCCATATTTTTTGGGGGGGGGTGTATCTCCAATTTTTCAACATCATTTTGGCTACCAAATGCATCTTCTCTATTTCCTGCTCCCTCAGAAAATCAGACCAGGACTGAACACTACTTGTAACAAAGTACATGGGAATGCAACAACTTTCAGGTTCTAAAAGAGCATTTTTTCAATTGAGCTATGAATCAGGGTCTGGACTACCTTCCAAATAGTTCCCTCTTAGGATCACAGGTGCAGCTCATCTCTAATGAGGTTTCACAGGATAATTAAATCTGGACAGCTTGGGCAAACATCCAAATCCTCAGTTATTCACCTTAGCTGACAACTCTGGCAGATAGTTTGAAGTGTTGTAATTCCTAACACAAAGGGCGCATAATATCTAGGAGCACTGACGGAATGTTTGAGATACCTCACATTGCTGTATCCACAGCAGGCGAAAATGGCATCAGCTGAAGAGCTGCAGTTAGAAAGGACTTTCTCATGTTCTTGTTATTTTAGGCAGCTCTGCTATTGGTACAGTTATACCAACACTTTTGCCGTGTCACTTCTTTAAAATACCCATTCGACTATTTTTGTGCTGTGCTGATGACTAACCTCATGTCCTGCAGCATACTTCTAACTCTTACTGAACCTCCCAAAAGGGGAACATCCAGCGAGGCCAGCACACAGGACACGGGTAGGCAGGATTACAGCATCTATTCTTGTCCTCGGACTCTATACAACTCTTGGAATATCCGTTAAGCTATCCGCAGTCCACTTTCCCCCTCTGGAAAATGGCACTGGTGAGAAGAACACCAACCTCCTGTTTCAGAGTGGAGGGGGGCACTGGCTGTTCGTTTGGCAGCTCTGGGGGGGTAGAGGTAGCATTAGTACTTACAGTCGTGATAAATAGATTTTATTCCCATAACACCTCTCTTGTAAAATCATCCTCATTATACAGATTGGAAGTTGAAAAGCAAAAGAACTAGGTGACCCAATTCCCTCAGCAAGAGAATCCAGGTCCCGCACCCAAGCCCAGCACCTTCCCCACCGAGACGTTTCAAGCAAAATAAAACAATACAGATTAAAAATTCCTGATGTATGCCAATCATCCCATAACCGTACCTAACACCTCACTAACTCAGCTTACGTCCTGAAACTACTTTGACTTCTACAGGTTTACTCCTCATCTTAGAGCAATCTGCTTCTCCCTATATGAAGCTGTTTTTCCACGTGAGATTTCCCAAATCCTCTTTGTTATCTACAACAGATCCACCTCACAACGTGGGAGCTGCATGAGAAAACCGTATCCTCTACCCTGGATAGCAGAAATGTTTGGGGAAGTAAGCTGTGCCAGCGCACCAGGAGAGAAAAAAGTGAGGTGCAAGCAGCTTTGGCAGCTGGTTTGCAAAAGCTGGATCACTGGTGCACCAAGCTACCGAGCTCTTCTAACCCAAGC
This sequence comes from Pterocles orientalis, assembly GCA_011057875.1. NCBI lineage: Eukaryota > Metazoa > Chordata > Aves > Pterocliformes > Pteroclidae > Pterocles > Pterocles orientalis. The sequence continues at coordinate 1,211,843 of WKFP01014790.1, read as the reverse complement.
CCACCCCCCAGTACCTGGGGACAGCTGTAGGTGCCCGTGTCACCTGCAAAGTGGCAGCAAAGCACAAGGCAGGTGCCTGCAGCCACGCCGGGGACGTGGGGGTGGCACAGAGCAGATCAGCTCAAGCAAACACCCCGAGTGTCAGAGAAGGGTCCGCGGCTGCATCGCAGGGCCTGGAAAGCAAGCAGACGAGTGCACTGGCACACTGTGCCTGGCGGGGAGTGGCCACGCGTGGGTGTGCAGGGTTTTGCCCCGGACACTGACCGAACAGACCATGTGCACATGCGGCCAGCACATTCTAGCAACACAAAATCTAGCAACTCGCTCTGGAAGGAGGATCGGACAGTTATTCGACTCACAACGACCGCAGGAAGAGCCATGTCTCAAGGTCCTACTAGCAATGGCCTGGAGGATACATGTTTGAAATGTCTCAGGGACAAAAAACCAAACAGTTTTCTGTTTACTCCTTTCAAAGGTAGTGCTGATCACAGAAACTTTGGTAGCATCCTAGCAACACTTTCAATAAAAAGTCCTGACTAAGTACAAAATTCACTGTTTTATGAAGCTGTGCCGTGTTTTAAACCACAGAGAACAACCATCTGAACTCGGTCAAACAGGAGTTAAACCCACACAGACCTCACGCTGCGACACTCACAGAGTTTGAAGTGTTAGAGAGATCTTTAAGTCAAGCATCCATGCTTTCGGCACCATTTTTTAAAAAGCACTATTGCAGGAAGGCTTCAAATGACTACTAATTATTTATGTCTCCTAATTTCCAGGAATTTCCAGGCTAGAAAGTTTCTGGGGAAAAAAACTGCCATGCAAAAATCACAGACAAACACTGGCACAAACCAGCGTTCAGGTGGGAACGAGCAGCACTCCCTTCCCATCACAAGGTTATCATCCCAGGGCCCTGGACTCTCGTAAGGTGTGAAGCTGCACATCCCCGTGAAGCTGAAGTCACACAGAACAGACACTTTTCAAAAGCCATCTTTGGTTTAGTGGGAAATTTTGCACAGTTCAGTAGATTATATTTTTTTTTTTTATTCACACTCAAGTAACTACATTCCTACTGGAAATCAAAATATTACCGTACGATACCTTGCTGAGAGTGCACGAGCAGCACGGGTCCCTCCCAGAGGATCAGCGGTGCTGGGCTCGGACCCATCTCCGCGAGCTGCTCCCCTCCTGGCTCTGGCTGCGGAGCTCTCGCAGTTGGTCTCGCACCGACCGAGAGCTGAGCCCTGATTCATGATTTCAGGCTCCAGCCGTGGAATGCAGCCATTGAAAACCCTGAACTATTTTTACCCCTGAGCAGCCGCAGCATTTCTGCCCCATAAAGACTTCTAAAGCTAATGCCTTGCCCTAAACACACCCCCCCAAACGCAGCCAGCCCAGATGCACGGTTCCCTGGCATTTAGTCTGGTTTTTAAACTGGGCAGTTGCTATCAACAGGACAAAGCAGCTCAGCCCCTGGCATTATTGTCAGCCCTCAGAAGTCAGACATTTGATCCCAGCTGTCAAAATTAGAAATTCCTCAGAAATGCTTTGCTCCAGGAGATAAGATCAGCTCGGAGCAATGACTGTCTATAATACAGTTTGTCTTGTGCAGCACCAACCCCAGCCTGCATTTAACAAACATGTCAGAACATCTTCAGCTAACCGGCAGACTGCAGGCACAAATACAGATCACTCCACGGTGAATGAAATCACTACATTTTAAGGAAAACCACAAGTCCAAGGCACACCCCCCTCCCCAACCTCACGAAACAGAGAAAAAGGGCTTTTTACATGGAATATCCAGAAATATGGAATTGTCTTTAATGAATAATTAGCAACTATGAACTTTTACAATTTCGCTGCCTTGAACCTACAGGATTCTACGAGTGTACTTCAGAAATAAAAAAATGCAATCTAGAATAAATAACAAAGAGCTAACTGGATTTTTGCATAATCAACTACAATTGACACAATATAGAAGCAGTTTTGCAGAGAACAGCCCTCAAGCGTGTGGCTGGCCATACATAAGGGCCCCAAACAGCAACGAACCAGCAGACTCACTGATGTAACTTGCTCACATACTGCTTTAGACAATGGAAAATAGCTGTAGGCATTGCTCAGAAATAGATGGTTAAAACACAAGAGGCACAAAGATACAAAACTGACCTGTGGAGGCTCAGGTAAGAACAGCTCAGCAGGATCACATCTGTTAAAAAGTGTCCCCAACATCTAGAGTTTTCAGGACGATGAGAGAAATTGTGTGCAGATGGTGAGTGTGCCAAGGCCACAGGAAGCCAGTTACCATCACCTCTGAGCAGCAGGTACCATATCCCACCAAGCCACCCAGGGAGTTTTAGGGGCAGGATCCCCCATAAGGTCCCTTCAAAGAGCAGCTGCAACAGAACTGTAGGATGCACGTATACCTAGAGTAACCTCAATGCTCCATGTGACTTACAGACAAATTCTCAACCAGATATACCCAAAGCTGTGGCATCTGGCGTTCTGGAGATACTCTTTCTGAAAAAGGAATGGAATAATTACAGGAATATTTCTCAGCTCACTCACAAGCGAGTACCTCCAGCATCAGGCAGACTGACTCCGCAGCTCTGAAGGATCCGGCCCTTTTAAGCAAGACCCTGTGCTGGGAATCCATCCTTCGCTGCTCCGTATTCACAGAGGGTCTATGAAGAAAGTGTAAGGGGAGCACAAGGGAACCAGCAACGAAGGAGACCCCTCGAGGAATGAGAAAAGCTCCAGTTGGAGTGTGTAGAACACGGAACAGACCTTAAGTGGGCCAGGTCTGACATCCACAACCCAAAGCTCAGACAAGGAGTTACACAAATAAAGCTCGTGATGTCCGGAAGGCTGAGCCACCTTAGCCCAGTGCTGGGGGAAATAAAGCAGAAGAAATGCTGTTGCTGTGAATTTGTGTCTGTGAGAAGATTATTCCCAGTGAGCAGCCTTCTGCTATCCCTGCAATGAGCTGACGCTCCAGAACTCCCGTTCGTTTGCAGCGAGCCACCACAAACCCCATCAGCTGCAAAAAGCCAAGAGAGCAGAAGCAGAGCTAACAAAAACCCTCTGCAAGGAGCTTCACAGATTCTGTCACTTCTCACCCAAGAATCAGGAAGAACATGTTTCCTACCCACTAAATTATTACCAGTCCAAAAAGAGACGGTGCCTCAAATTATTTGCCCTCACAAATAGGAGAAAGGGTAATAGTCTGGTGTAAAACCCGTCCTTTTCCAGCACAATCCTTGAGGTCCTCCTTGCACACCACCAAATAGAACTGAAAGGGGAAAAAAACCCTCCAATAATACAAAAATACAATAACACAAACCTCCATGAATTTTTAACCAGGCTCCCTTGGGGACTGCCAGCACCAGGTGGGAAATCATTCGCCATTCTCCCAGCTAAACTCACTGGTTCATGTAGCGATGCTGGGAGATGGTCAGAGGAGCTTCTAAAAGGAGGAGCAGCAATATGAGGCCACCTGTGAGGGCCTCAACACTCACTGATTTGTTTCTGAACAAAGAGTCTAAAATGTTTATTTACACACTTGCTTTTAAAAGCCAATCTTCTGCCCTCTCTCCTCAATTTTATGCCATATGGAAGTGGCTAGGGATAAATGGTAAAAAAGAAAAAAAAAAACAAACACTACACAAAGCCCACAGAAAGTTTTTAAGTATCAAAAGAAGAAATCAAAGTAACATGGTAACTTTTGTAAGTGATGTCAGCATCACATTTTCCAAAGAGGCTTTAATAGGTAGGAAAGGAGGAAGGAGAGGAAACAAATTTAAAAAGTAGCAATTTAGGGTGTCACATTCCAACAAGTTTTAAAGTTTTTGTCCCCCAGAAGAGCTATAATGAAACTATCGATCACTGATGTTAAACAGTCCATGCAACTGAAGACCAACAGGAAAAAGAATCTGAAACCAATTCATCAATTTTATAGTTTCAATTTTCAGGGTGAATATAAAATTATTAAAAATAGCAGTTATAAAGCAGAAACTTAGAGGCATCTCCAGGTCTTTCTGTTACTCTCCAAGAAGTACAGCCAGGCTGTGGGTCCTGCTTAAACAGAAAGCGAGGGGAATGACCCGACAGCTGATATAATCGCTGCCGCTTTCCAGCACTGCTCTGGGGAGATTACACGAGAAGGAGGAGAAAGGAAGAGATTCCTAAAAAGGAGATGGATTTCTAGCTTACGTCCCAAGCTAACTGCCCAATAAAGCCTTTGCACTTGCATGCAGACAGAAACCAAAACCAAAGAGACACCCACAAAAACGCATTTCTTTCCTCTTCTTCAGCAGCCTCAAGTGCCAGAAATCACAAATAGTTATCATCAGCATCCATGCACGATGGAGGAAAACTGGAAGTCACACCTCTCAGCCTCTGCTTAGGGCTTGCACTGGTGCATCCACGTTGCTCAAAGGCTTCTAAGTCCAGCCAGGACACTCAGGAATCATCACTCTGTCTTTGTTCTTTCACCATTTCCTAAAGCATTTGCTCTGAGCTACTGCTGAAAAATGAGACTGTGCTACGCTGCTCTGACTCAGAACCGCCTTCCTTCAGGAACTCAAGACCCTACAACACAACTATTTAATATATAATTTATCTGAATGTATTGCCAAAAAGAGGTGCAACTATTGAAACTGAATGTACCAGTTAAGGGCACTCATTTTTGTGCCCCAAAGAATTGTCTGTCAATGAATTCTTACTGTGCAGGGGGTGAGGCAGTGGCCCAGGTTGCCCAGAGAAGCTGTGGATGCCCCATCCCTGGAGGGGTTCAAGGCCAGGCTGGATGAGGCTTTGGGCAACCTGGGCTAGTGGGAGGTGTCCCTGCCCAGGGCAGGGGGTGGGACTGGATGGTCTCTAAGGTCCTTTCCAACCCAAAGCAGTCTGTGACTCTATGAAATCAGACAGCACGTGGTGCTGTGGCACACGTTAGCAGGAAAGCTGAATTTTACCGGCAACAGAAACACCAGAATCCCTGCAACAACAAAATGTCAAATCATCAACAGAAAATGTCATTTTAAATTCAGTACTGAAACCCACCTCCCATGTGTTTACCTTTAATTTTAGCTTGTTTTATTGCTGTATGTTACTTGTCAGATAATGCAAAATGCATCAAATCAGGGGTTTCTGTCAGAAATTACTGTAGATCTTCTCCCTAAATTCTCTCTTAGATCACAGCTTGGTTTTTCCTTCTTAATTTTCTCCCTTGTCCCCCCTCTTTATTTCATTCTCCTGCATCAAGAGCTAAAATGTCAGCAACCTCTGTAAAAATATATATAGAAATAAGGAATGTCACAGCACCTACTGAAAAAAATAACCACCTCCTGTATTACTACATCCATGTAACTGCTCCTTGTCTGGCTCCTTAGAGCACAAATTGGGAGGAAATGTTGGACCAAATATAATCATAATAAGATAGTAACCTAGATTTTAACTTTTCTAAATGAAATCGTGCACACAGCATTCAATAGAAAACAAAAAAACCAAATTACTCTTCTTCCTCAAGCAATCCAATTTTGAACAGTGCATGTAAAGATTCTGTTTAGCTTGTGTGACCTGTGGCAGGTGTCCTCCTGACCACAGAATTTCCTTTTACAAGTAGCAGTGGCTATGCTAGAACATTTTGCAGCACTTCCAGGCTTTCCAGAGAGGAAGACTAAGAAAGAGATACGGTTTTTTGTATTTGTATCAGCCCGCATAGCACACGGTTCCAGGGCACGGACAGACATACACTGTGGCTATCAGCAAAAGCGCAGCTTATACAGCGTTTATTCTGCCATGGATGTATGCACGTGCTCATCTTCCAAATGTTTACCACCAGCATCAGTGTTCTTAGGAGACAATTTCTGAAAGCGCTCATATCACAATCACTCTCCACCGATTCTTCTTCCTGAAGTTCACTGGTTCTCAGAGATTTTCTCTTCTCTCCAGGTGTATGAGCTGATTTACTAAATCATAACACCCCTCCCGGTAAATCTTCCCTCACATATGTCTTTAGAGCACCAAAGCCACCAAAACACAATTACTGAGGTGTTAGCAGTAAACACGATTACTAACAGACAGATTCCAAAGGCATTATGTCCCCAGCTTACGTATAAGCTTTGGAAAAGCCGCTGACTAACAGGCAATAAAATACACCTCCGACTTCTTCAGCTTGTGCAGTCACACACCTTCCCTGCAAAACACACATAATTTTCACAGGAGTGCAGAAAAGATTTTATTATGACTATTATTGTTATTTCTTCTGTGTAACCTACACAGAAAGCCATGGACTGAGAAAGGCACTTTAGCGTGTATTTAACCGAGCAACTGAATCCCCCCACCTCACACCCAGCCCTGCAAACCAGGAGGGGAGAATCAGCAGCTCGCGATTGCTGGCCGATGAGGCTAGCTAAGACTAGGCTGCGGTTTTTCCTCAACTGAGACACCCAAAGATAAAAAGCAGGGTCTTTCCTGGCACACTGACTAACTGCAGGTGGGAACGCTCCCCCAGACCAGTTCCTCTTCAGTATGAGATACACAAGCAACCTCTATCGAGCGTTAGCAGTCCCCTGTTTCCGAGGTGTCCTGCATCCTCTGCAGCCGCCTCTCTACACTCACAAAGATCATCCTGCCACCTTAGGTTCTCTGCACTTCTTGGCCTTGGGAGAAATTAATTAATCTTCTCCTTTTACAAATACACAAAAATGAAAAGAAAGGAATATTCCTGCAGGCCAGCAGAACTTCCAAACCCCCCTGTTTCTCCCTCCACTTACACAGCCCATTAGGGATCGGTGAAAACATGCCAAGGAACGTTCAGCCCCTATACTGGAGAAATAAAAACCAGAATCGACAATTAACGAAAGCTGGAGCCATCCAACGTTAAGGTTTCTGCTACTGAGCCAAGTTTCTGCTACAAACTGAAACCAGAGCTCCAGGGAGGCAAACACCCTTTCCCACTGTGTGGATCATAAATGAACAGCACAAGTCATTTTGCCATTTGGAATAAAATACTTCTGCGCATTTTCTCAACTCCTATTGTTCTATCATTATCACAGAGGCTGGTATTTAAATATTCCCTGAGTTCCTTGGCTTCTAACAAGTACCCATCAAATGCAACTTCTGGCCCTGCCTCGCAGCTCAGCATCAGCCCATGCAGGCTCGACTGCTTGTGAACACTGGGTTTTTCCTAAAAGCAGTCATTTGCATCACAGATGCATCATTGCGCTCAGTCTCTCAGCACTGTAGGTTGGCCCAGCTCCAGCCGCCGCTGTGGAACACCACGGATTTATCCCTGCGGAGGAGCCAGCCCGTGTATTTAAAGGCTACGAGGACTGTCGGGCTCGTACAGTTTGTATCGCACCAGCAACCGAACTCAGCAATCCACAGCCATACGCTGGGTCAAGGGTTTCTTGAGAGAATTAGATAACAAGGACAACAAATGAGCATGGGAGCAATGTCAAGGTGGGGAGGAAAGGATGTGAGCGGGTTTCACAAACACTGCCTACCTTTTCCTCGGGCACAGATAAAGACTCGCCGTCAAGATTTCCCATTGAACCTTTACAACCTATCTGAACGTGCTGGAAATAACCCAACGCAATGCGTCGGAAAATTGTTAAGCCATAATCATTTTAGCTAACAACTTCGTATTTATGGCAGCTCCACCATTTTCATTACAACTTTGGCAAACACGGAAAGCTTTTTACTCCCCATTTAACAGCTATTTTTGTCAAGGCCAGCATTGCTATTAATACTACAGCATTAAAGGGTCTGGCTGCATTTTAATCAGAACTACTGTCTCCTTTTTCACTCGAGGCAGAAGAAAAGAGTTGTGACCTACCAGCTTGCCTGGCTGCGAGCGTGCAGGGGGCACCCATCCCCATCCAGCAGGGCAGCACAGAAAAAGGCAATTCTGCCTGTGGCATTTAATCCACAGATATTCTCTCAAGGCAACGGAGTGTCTAACCAGGTAAATGCATCTGGGGAAACCAAAAGGCAGAAAATACAGCAACCCCTGACTAATGTGATACTGCTGAAAAGACCAGGCATCTGCGTGAAACTTGACGTGATGCCGGAGCCCTTGTTGCTCTCTGTCTGTAATTTCCTACCTGCAGCTGCCATTTGAACGGTGTCTCTTAACCCAGCGATCCAGCTGACAAGCAGCCCACACATTTTTAAGGTTTCCAGAGTCTCAGCTTGGTTAATCACAGTAAAAAATGTAGTGTCAAGGTTGGCACCTCCAGTAGCCCTGCTAGGGACCCTTAAATGCCAACATATGACTTCAGATCTACGCAGCACACAAAAAGGTGCTCCTGCATAGCAAACAAAACTGAAATATTTTAAAAGGAAGGAGGAAAGCTAACTGGAACAGCAGTTGTTGATTTCTGCCTAGCTAGAAATTATTGGTGACATTCACGTTTAAGGCATCAGGTTAGTCATCTTTGTTTCAACTCGCCTCTGTTTATTCCCTTGTTCTCCTTTTCACATTCTTCAGTGGCTCCTAGTAGCAACTTCGTAATAATACATCCAGAGCTGATGTGCACCCATCTCTTAAGCCTGCCTAACACACACTCATGCCTAATAATACAACTGGTTTTAAGATTCCTAACTTGCAAATATCCTCCGTAGCAGAGTATTAAGCCTGGAAATGTGCTCTTCATTCTATAGTCAGAGACTGCAGCAGCCATATGACTATGGTTATCCCACTGCGTTCTCAGAACTGGCAACACCTGATTCATACTATATTAAAAAAACAAAAACAATTCATGAAAATCTAAGCTTTCCCCATAAATCAGTCTGAAATATTTACAGATGCCAATTAACACGGGCAGGCTTTGGTATGACAAGATTTCATGTAACCCGCAGCTCTTACTATTTCAAGGAGATGCCTTTCCATCACCTTGGCGTACCACCAGAGAGGGTTCTGACAACTATGCATCAGCCCAAACAAGCAGCAAGGAGGAAAAGAAAATACCAAAATCGAGACACAGCTAGAAAGGCATACACTGTCAAAGGGAAGGGAAAATATTCGCTTCTGCTTCCAGTGCTGGCTTATGCCTTGCAGTACATCCAATGCAAACCACTGTAAAAGAATGGGGGGAGATAAAAAGAACTTTAAGACACCAAAAATAAATATGCCACATAAGAAAATTTCAGACAGGTCTGAATATATATTTAAGTTTTGTTCACCTGAATGTCTACACTGATGTGAAAAGTACTTAAAAGTTCTGGCCATTTGGACCCAGTGCCCAGTATCAATGTCTGTATCAAATACCGCATTTCCAGCTCTGTTTGAGAATAACTGTAACGCCAGCCTTTGCCGTGTCCTACAGCTGTGACCAGCTATGGCTTACGCCTCAGGGCAGGGGAGTCAGGAGGGCACCCGCAGTGAGTCTGTGGGTGACACCAAGCTGGGCTGGAGGGTTGAAACTGCTCTCAGAGGGATCAGGACAGGCTGGACCGATGGGCCGAGGCCAACTGTATGAGACTCAACAAGGCTGAGTGCCAGGGCCCGCCCTTGGGTCACAACAACCCCCTGTGATGCTACAGGCTCGGGGCAGAGTGGCTGGGAAGCTGCCCGGTGGGAAAGGACGTGGGACTGGCCTCCAGGAGAAGCCAACTTCTGCTAGGCTGCTCCGCGTTGTGCAGGTTAAGCACAACGTAGCTACTAGATTCCCAGCTCCAGCCTACTGCTGCCTCACGTCCACCTCTGAGCAGGGAACACAAAAGCCTTGTCTGACTCGCCAGGGGCACAGGCTTCGTGCTCCACGAACACCACAGCATCGGGGCCACCCAGCAGGAGAACGTGGAGAATCAGCTCCCTCGGGGGACGAGCTGCCCTCTTCTTCATTCCCACCAGCAACACAAGTTAACGCTGAGGAAAACAGTCAGAGTTCTGCATGAAATACAGCCTGGCATGCAATCAGCAAAGCAGGGAAAGCATTCAAAACCAAAGGTATTCAACCAGCTCAGCCTCCTCCAGTAAAGTTCCAGCGAGAGGTCGGCAGAGCAGCCTGGCCGCCTAGGTGATCCCAGGTTTCCAGTGTTTCTAGAAGTGCAAATTAAAGTCATTTAAAGAGGGATGGCAATTAAAGAAATGTAATCTGTCACACTGCAGTTCTGTTTTACTTGATAATGCACTGATATATATACACACAAGAATGACAAGCGTATTTTGACATTTAAAGCCATCCCAGCTCGCCTGTGCCACTCAGCCCAAGCTGTCAGGAGAAGTGCGGGAACGCTGCAGAGTTCTTAGATAACAACAACTTCTAATTAAGAGACGAAGTTGAATTTTTACCAAATTAGAGCATGCACAGCTTCTCTCACACAAACATAAGAATTAAGAATGTTTGGCTAACACTAATTTTTCTGGCCAGTTGCTTCCCTAAAGCTGCAGCTGTGACTGACTGCAGGATTTTCTTCTCCAGAACAGCCTATTTTGGAGGCTAAAGCACCAGTCTGAGGTTAGGATTCAAACCCTGGCTCTGACACCAGCCACTTCTCTAACTTTGGGTAAATTATTTAACTGACACTTACTCTGCTTCTAATCTGTAACATCAGGATAATCCTATCTCCTTTTCCTGCACTTTGGGAACAGGGTAGGATAGCTTGGATACCAGGAATGATCTTGGGCAGCACATAGCTCTCTGGAGGCTAATTTCACCATCCCCAAAGAGTAACTGACATCTTTCGAAGCTGCTTGCCCCTTTGTGGGCTTCTAGTGATGCTCACCTGCCAAGATGACCATCACGAACAGATGGCTCTAATCTTAAGAGCTACCACTGTACATATTAATACCCTTACCAAACTGATACGGAACTTCTGCGGGAGGAAGCTGTGGACCTTTCTCCACGGTACCTTCTCCAAGGGTACAAGACGGAGGAGGAACGTGGTTCTGTAATATGGATTGGAGACAACGCACTGCAACCACATTTCTTAAGCTGGAAGGGTGACATACATGTCTGACGAGAGCATGATAAGAGGAACATTTGAAAAGCATCAAGATAATCCCATGCCCATACGGCTGGCAAGGGTGGTTATCACTTGCCAGCTCCCCTCAGCCAGCACCTGCAGGGCCCTGCACAGCCATGTACCATGCCACTCCCTGCGACGGGAAGGAGAGAAATATTGCTAGCTGTGGTCATGACGGACTATTCCTGTCAACTACCATCATCTCCAGTAGCGGCTTAGTTAGTGGGGGGAGTAAATACTGTCCTTCAGGTTATTTGCTGCACGATGGAGTAATGGGAGGAGGAAAGCAACTACAGCTATGTCCTCCTCTCCCTTTTTTCTCTCCTTTCTCAGTGGTGGAAGAGACAGAAGAGTAGCTGTTCCCTCCCTTTGCTCTCTCCCCCTTCCCTCTTTTGTATCACTTATCTTGAGAGCAGCTGGTCACATTTATATAAATAAAAGTGAGGTCAAAGCTGTTACCAAAAAGATTGGTTTGACCTAGAAATGTTTTGAGAAGCACTGTATAACCGCGACGCCTGTGGAAAATATCAGGGAAGACGAGAGACATTCATAACGGCTCTTTCCCACAGGGACACCTACAAGGAAAACATTTCCTTTGCCTCCCAGCCCTCCCACATTCTGAAAGCCAGCAGTGTTTGATACTAAAAGGGTGAACAAGCAGTACATTTGAGTCCCAAGAGATTGTCGGCATACAGAATAAAGAGGAGAAGTCACAACCACACCAAATGCATCATTCCTGGGGGACGGATCTCCCTACACAAAGGAAAAGTTACTTTCTTCTGAAGCAATTCTCTCCAAGAATTCATACAGACATCGGCAACTCCTGCAGCCTCACCCACAAAGAACAGAATTTTTATCACAAAGGGTTCTGTGGGGTTGTGGTTTTTTGGGGTTTTTTTTAAGGATGAAATTTACTGATACTTACACCTTACAATGCTACAAAAATAGTTTGGGTTTCAAGGCACAGTACAAGAGAGGCGCAGGGGTCAGGGTTTTAAATGCATGTTGTTGCAATAAACCGACTCCTGAATTAGGTGGTTCACAAGGCTTGGGATGCTGACAGAACAGCACTATAGGAAATTCACCCAGCAGTTGTTCTGCTCTTTGTCTAAGGGCTGTCCCAAGCCTCTGCTCCTTCATTAACTTCCCTGTGCTGCGACTCAGCACCTTAATTACGCACATATACATGTCTGTGGGGCCACACGATCCCTTCCCCTTTCTGCCATGTTTCCAGCTCTCCATCATTTCCACATTCTAGTTTCACGGTGCAGCCCCACTGATGCCACTGGTAGGGCACCAAACTGCTGTGGAGGGCAGGTAAGCGCCGAGGTTGGTTTCCCTGCCAATACGGGTAATTTATCACAGCTTTGAGAATTCAGTTGTCCAACACTGCCTGGACACAGTGACGCTTTCGTACATCAGGAGCCACTGTCTGACCTGCAGACAGTGATTTCATCCTACGAAAACTGCACGGCATTTTCAGGTGAGGTGATTTTCACCTCACAAGCTTGGCAGCCAGAGAAGATAAAGTTTAGCAAAGGTCTGGACAGTGACGGCGGCGTGTCAGGAAGTCTCCCCTTGCCTCTCTCCAAGCTAGCAGAAAGTGACAAAGCTCTCTTTTGTCAGCCTTGGCTTGTCTCGTTGCAAATAAGCTCTCATGAAGAGAGAAGCGAGACAAAACACCCATGAAGGGATGGGGTGGATTTGTTTTTACAATGGCTTTTGTTCCACGCAGCAATGTGGAACTGCAAGATAAGGGTTTCTATTGCCCAGAGGCTATGGGGTGCATTGCACGCGGAGCACACGTATAGTCCCATCAATGCTAACGGGCACCGAGCACGATCAGCAAGAGCAGAACACAGTCACCGCGTTTTCACAGTGGTGTTTCTGGACAGGAAACACTCGCTATCTACTTGTCTTCCAACAACTTCAGAGACTGTCCATTACTGCATCCGCACGGAGAAAATAAAATGGAACAGAAACACAGCTAATTAGCTGAAACCATTCCCATTATAGCATCATTCACCAAGTCCCCACCTGTACCAGTATTAATGCAATGCCTCGCCTGGCCCATCTGAACAGAGCAAGCTCATTGTATTAAGAAGTGATGAAAATTTTGGTTAAATCTCTGCAAAACATACTTTAAAAATGACAAGAGCAGCAAAATAAGTAATCTAACTTGTGCCAGGGAGTGCAAAACCGGCTGAGAAGCACCAGGAGCACGTGTCTCCTGGGACACAGAACGGGCATTCTCAGCTAAGGCCGAACGCATGCCTGAGATACCAGAAGGGCACGGAATAATTCCTGGATGGTTAAGAGCTTCGTGTGGCATTTGCAGCAGCTCAGCCTGTCCCATGCAATAGTTGATGCATGACATCAGGACGACACTGCTCTCACCCTGCTTTAGCCCTCGGGTTCTCATTGACATGTCCATCGTGCCTTCCAAATGCCAGAAGAGATGTCTTCTAAATGCACCCAGAGTTAGACATATATTCACTTAAACACATTAGGAAAAGCAGTCAAACTTCTAGGGCCAAGTTCCCATTAAATGCACATTGCAGACCATAGGGTTACATGACTAGTCCAATGTGACCGGCTCATTCACAGGTCAAGTCACTAATTGTCTTTTTCAAGAGACCATTCATTGCTGATTGCATGAAAAGTGTCGTCTTCTCTAACCAACTCTGTTGTGAGGGTGATCTCTTCTTTTTCTCAGACCTTCCTTGTAACCAATCTTCTCTCCTTCTAGCTCTTCCCTTCACAATACAAATAAATGTCAAACATGCTTTAGTCCCTCCCATCTTGAAAAATCCACGTCAAAACACACCAGCCACTCTGAGATCACTACAGTAATTATCCAGCATTCCTTTCAAACAAATCCAGCCTAGAAGCATCTTGTCTCTGCTCTTACAGTCAATGGAAACATCTTCTAACAAGACCTTCACAACTTCTTCAGCTCCTCAGTAGCTTTGGCCGTGCTCCTGCTGTTGCGATTTCTTTCCACAGCTTTGGAGATACCACTCCCTGAATCCTTCTCCTAGCTCTCCAAGTGCTCCCTCAGTGCGTCCTCTACTGAACTCTCCTTGTGCTCCACACCTTTGAGTTTTCTTCTGTGGTTCCACTGGCCTCTGTCCTTTTTGTGCCTTCTCTCTCCCTTCCACATTTCATCCCATTTACAAACACAAACACAGCTAGCCTGATGACTTACAAAATGTCACGCCTTCTGATCCAAAGGGAATCTCAGCTTGTTTCCTTACACTTCTGTGTGTGTGTTTCGCAACTACCACAAACTCACCATGGCTAAAGCAAGCATCTTTTCTTCCCAAGACTCTCCTGCCCATTACCTTCTTTCCTCATGACTTGTGAACAATAACAGCATCTTCCAGTTGCACCAGCCCTTAACTTGAATATCACCTTCATCTTGGAGCTCGCTCTTGATTCTTTTATCTAAGCTATACATCAGCCTGGCAGAGGGTTTCCATATAGTGTCACTAATATGCCATCCACAGCATCCTCTCATCTGCAGAGATAGAGCTCTCCTGACAGATGCCATCTTGCTCCACAGCTATTTATCCAAAAATCTGTTTTAAAGGCTCTTTTCCTAGACTATCCCTTTGGCGATGTTATTACTTTCTATACAAGCCTCTGCTCATTCCCTTCTCTCTTTCACATCAATAATAAGCTATGTACCACTGCTAAGTTTTCCACAGTTTACCCACAAGTCTCTCACACCTCTTCTTCGGTACCAAAAGATCAATTTCTACCTGTGTTGTAGCCCCAGGGATTCTATCAGCTCTGGTCCAGGGGTTGAAAATGCTCCATACCCTCTGGGGTGGCTTCTAGCTCCACTCAAGTCTGTGGATGCAGGGGCCAGGATTTTGTCTTACAAATAATTTCTGAAATCAGTGAAATTATTTGCAGTATGTAAAGTTAAGCGTGTGCCTCAAGCAAGGTCTGCTTCAGAAATGGTTTGCTGGGATCATTACACAAGTACGATCCATCTTGGCACCACCGAAGCAGCTAATTCTGTCCCAGGCACAGCCTGTAGCAATGCCGCTGCCTTTTGCTGGCACGACATATTCATATGTAGGATTTTAAATAAGTCAAACAATTCTTTCAGTAAAAGCGTTTCTGGCAATAGAAATGCAACGGCACTAAGGCTGCTATTAGTATAGAAAAGTTCTAATAAATAAGCAAACAAATCACAACAAAACTCATAACCCAAGGGACCCTTCTGACATAACCTGGCTTTACCTAGGACTGAGACATGGGAATGAAAAACCAGCCAAATTGTGGAAGTTAAACCAAACGTACATGTGCATTATCTACATATGTGTGCAGATTATATATAGAGATCGATCTAAAAAATACACTTTTTTTTCTTGATTAGTACTTATTTCTACCGCTGGAGTTGAAAAATCAACAGCCCAAGAAAAAAAAAAACCTCATATAGCTTCAGTGCAGACTGTGATTCTTCACTCTACTGCAGAAACACATGTAAATCAGGAAATTAAAAGATACATCTAGGATTAAAGGACTGCTTAGACATGATATCATCCTTTGGCTTCTCCTGAGACTATCTGGAAGAGTGATGATACCACTTAACGCTTATTGCCAGAATTACTCTCGCAGACACAGCCCCAGTGACGGCATACACGTAACGATGATGTAGGAGTGTCCCATTCATCAGCCAGACACCAGCGGTAAATCTCTGCAATGCCAAGGATATGAGAAGAAGTCACGGTGGTTTTATAGTACTCTAAACGTTAAAAGTTTTAAATATAAAATAGTTATTGATGGACAAAAAATACCAAACTAATGCTCACACTGAAAGTTTAGCTCTGAGTTGGTATAAGCAGGAGCACTACGCTTATTTCCATCATGTTACACTTATTTTACAGCACTGCATTGTTACTGATTTCATTAGAATTACGTTAGCACAAAACTTTTATAGTGTACTAACAGGATGGGAATATATTTCTTTTTTCCGGGCTAAACTAAAAAATCATTGGGAGGCAATAAACACGGACCAGCTCGCTATTGTTTTTTGCAGCTACTTCTAAAAATCAGAGCTCCTCTTTAGAAGCACATCCTCCGCCTGCTAAAATCTTCCGTCAGCACGGAAGCCAGCGTAGCTGCTGAACTTGCAAGAAACATTTTGCATCCTATGTACACGGTGCAGAGAAACTACAGAACGATAGAGTACTGCTCCGAAACCAAAAGCGTTGCTGGTGCGCTCTTCAAAGGAGCAGAAACCAGAGGTTTCTGGAAGTGAGACAATAATATAACTAAATGTAGACCAGCATCTCCTAATGAGAGCCCAGCAAACAGTCGGTGCTGATAGCACATTCACAGCATTGGATGATTTTTTAATGAATGTAGGACACGAGTGGCAGTGTGTGCGTATTTCTACAGCACTGCTGTTCTGCGGGGCGTTGCAGGTACTTATTGTCTGATATTTATCGTATTCCTACAGTGGAGCTCTACTTAATGTTAGTTAAAGTTGCTTTGTTCTACTTTAATAGCATTTTTATATTCTTGAAAGGCTGGCAAATACACTTTTATGCTCACTGCATATCTGTTTCTTTACCTACATTAATGGGAAGTTTATCTGTTCATCCATTCCTCTTCCATAATTCACTGTAAACATTCAAGGCTTCAGCAATTACTATTCAGCCCTCAAGTAAAATACACACAAAAGGAGGCTTCTGTGCCCCAGAGCAGTCTAGGAACAACGCTGTACACTTGAAAGAGGACAATCTTTCATTGCAGCAATTCATAAAGCTTTACAAACAGCCGGGAAGTTCCACGGCTTTGTTTACGAACATTTTAAGACAGAAGAAAGGAGTTACAACTGACTCCAGGGAACAAGCCCCAGCTCTCAGCTTCTCGAGCAATGGAGCAGCCTAGCTCCTAAAAATTATTAGCTCCATTTATTCTGCAAAACCCAATGCTGCTGCACACCAGAAAATCAGGAGGGATTTGTACGGCCTCATGGGCGATACCCATTTTTAAGCCTCATGAAATGAAATAACCTCCTTTATTTCACTGCAATTGCTTTATGTCTGCATAAAACCCGTAGCACTGGACTCTGCATGCCTGCTCCAGGATGTGTCAGTACTCCGGCAGCTGTGGGCTGACACTCTTCCTCTAGAATGTTTGCTAAAGGCAGAAACCCCCCAAGACAAATAACCCAGCAGGGCTAACTTGCCCCTGCATAAATAAGTACATCCTGCCGGGCAGAGTGAGCTGACTGCTCTCCTTTCACCCGCGCGACCCCATGCATCTTTTCATCGGGACTGCGGAAAGTCACGCTCCGCAACGGCGCCCTTCACTCAGATCTGTCCCGTTATGGTGGATAACAACCGCGCCGTTCTTCAGTGCAGCATGACTGATTACAGAGATTGGACTATGGGCAGAAAATCATCTCACTGAAACAACAGGACATTGGTCACATCCTACCCCCAGGGAAAGGCCCACTTCCCCCCCTGGGCTGCTGTCTACTCGTGCCCCAGCACTTCTGCCTGCGGGCACTCCTGCAGCCGCTTCCTCGGCAGAGAGAACAGAGGAACCTCTGCGAGGCCAGGCTGCTGCGAGACAGGCTGCTGAGCAGGGTGCAACTGCCAGATGTGTCGTCCGCAGCGAGGTGTTGGACCAGCATCTCCTCTGAAACGCCATGGATGACTTGCTGCAGCCCCAGCAGGACACAGGACAATGCTGCAGAGGGAATTCGGCACATTTGCTGCCACAAACTCCCCTGTACACTCCCTACACGTAGCTATCGTCTTGGCTCCCCTCGGGTGGCCATGTGGCTTTCAGGTGTTTCTTCTGCTCCAGGCAGTTAAGCTTCTCCTCGTTCTGCCTGAACTCAGCCCTTTTAAACAGAAAGGCTTCCCAAAACATCCACTCCCCCTCCACTCTCCTTCCTTCTTTTTCACCATCTTTCTTCCGTCCTCATTTCTTCCTTTGCTCTGCCTGGATCTCTGCGAGTGTCTCTCAATGCTTTATCCCCCTTTGTTCAACACAGAATCCCAGAACGGTTTGGGTTAGAAAGGACCTCAAAGATCATCCAGTTCCACCCCCTGCCATGGGCAGGGACACCTCCCACTAGCCCAGGTTGCCCAAAGCCTCATTCAGCCTGGCCTTGAACCCCTCCAGGGATGGGGCATCCACAGCTTCTCTGGGCAACCTGGGCCACTGCCTCACCCCCCGCACAGGAAAACATTTCTTCCTAATGTCTAGTCTAAACCTCCCCTCTTTCCGTTTAAATCCATTCCCCTCATCCTGTCACTCCATCCCCTGATCCAGAGCCCCCCCATCTCTCCTGTAGCCCCCTTTCAGCACTGGAAGCTGCTGGAAGGTCTCCCCAGAGCCTTCTCTTCTCCAGGTTGCACAAGCCCAACATGTCATGGGCTGTCTCATGCCCACCTACTCCTCTAAAGTCAGACAATGGCTAAACTAAATAGCCGGGTCTGACATCTCCTAATGCCACTAGCACTTAACGTTAGTAGGAGAATTCCATGTTTAGTGTCAGCCAGCTTCAAAATGGTGGTAAGGTGTTCAAATCCAAACTATTGGGTCTGATAAAGCTTCATACACCTGCTCAGCCATCCTTTTTCTTACTGACACACTGCATCCACACACAGGTCCCTCGGGGATTTTCCTGCTTTCCCTGATGACG
Source organism: Pterocles orientalis (assembly GCA_011057875.1). NCBI lineage: Eukaryota > Metazoa > Chordata > Aves > Pterocliformes > Pteroclidae > Pterocles > Pterocles orientalis. Next base: position 1,193,191 of record WKFP01014790.1, on the reverse strand, counting down.
CCCCTCTGGATGTTTTCCCATGACAATGCATGACCCTGCTCACAGCATCCCCGTGAGCCCGTCCTTCGACGCGAGTCCAAGAACTGCCTTCAGCACGTCACTACACCTACTCTCATTCTTCCCATTTCTGTAACACACAAGTTCAACAGCTCCAGAAGGGTTTTACGGTTTTGCTCTGTAGTCTCACTTTAGCGGCATGCTAACTTTGCATGTTTGCACTGTTTATTTTCTTCCAACCCAGCACGAAAAGCCGTGAGTAAAAGTGAAATTATACATTCCCAGAGGGACTTCCTTCTGCTTATTACTTCCCTCTTTTAATGCATTTATTAGAGCTTCTGAATTAACACTGGCAGATGCAGGCAAAGAAAGAAAATTTTAATTTTGCAGCTAATAATGGATGACAATACATTAACATTACTGTAAAAGCCACAAAGTGGAAGCACTCAAGGGATGTGGGAGCAATTAATGTAGTTCGTTTATTTACCCAACTCCGACACACTGCCGGGGCATTCAGAGCAGCTGGAATTGTGTTCACCCAGGCAGAGCTATACGACCTCTTCAATATCACAGACAAATATCCTGTTCGGAATTCAGGGGGTCATCAGCTGCTTCAGGCCAAGGAAAATATGAAAATGTCTACTGAAATTGCAACTTTCAACACATCTTTAAAACTTTTAAAACACATCCTCTCAATTAAAAGCATGGGCAGGGGGTAAGCTGTTAATAAGGACATGGTATAAAGATCCTTCTCAGCTCTCCAGAGCTTTGTATTTCTGGTATTCTCAGAAATATTCTGCACCAGTTATGAAAAATCTCTGTTTATTATATGTTTTTTTCATTCTAAACCAAGAATTCACAGGAAGAAATAAGGTAGGTAGGCACAGATACCCAAAACATGAGATTCACATACAAAGAATCATTCAGGTTGCAAAAGACCTCAAGGATCATCAAGTCCAACCATCAACCCAACACCACCCAACTCATGTGGAAGTCAGCATGTCCAAATGAAGGTGACAGCAATGTTGAGGATTTAGAGTACTTTCTTGTGTTTGAAATGGGTTAAACTAGGTTCAGGTCAAGCCAGAGAGCCCCTGTTGATAGCTGAAGGGATGAATGTGCCATCCCATACTAGCCATGGACACACTGGGAACTAATTTCTAACAAAACTCCAAGACTTCAGCTAGTAAAAATAAATTAGCAATAAAAATCTAGCCTCTCCAACAGTAAAAAAGACAAAGCATCTTGAGTTGTGATCAGACAGATCTATGTCTTAACAAATTTATTACAGAATTCAGCTGATCCGAGAAAATGGTGGAACTGAAGTCTGGCCAAGTGAGACCCTTGGATGTCTTGAGAATGACAAGGTACAGCAGCAACCTCCAGCAGCTGCAGTCACCAGCAGCACCTTCTTCCCACCACCACAGAATCACAGAATCATTTGAGTTGGAAGGGACCACAGAGGTCATCCTGTCCAACCCCCCTGCCGTGAGCAGGGACACCTTCCACTAGAGCAGGATGCCCAGAGCCCCATCCAACCTGATCCTGAATGTTTCCAGGGACGGGGCATCTACCACCTCCCTGGGTGACCTGTGCCAGCACCTCACCACCCAAAGCATGAATAGCTGCCCCTAAGCAGCAACGGGACACTCTGGAGTATAACTACAGCTATGGCATACAAGGCAAAAGTGGGTTTCAAAGGCAGTGTTCTCATGGAGTGGCGGGCAACAAGCCAGTAAGGGATGCAGCTGGGACAGCGGACCCCAAGTGACCACAGAGATATCCCACACCCCTGTGGCTGTGCTCAGGACAAAAGCTCAGGGGAAGGAGGACGAAGGAGGGTCATTTGCCGTTGCGGCGTTCATCCTCCCACATCAGCGTTGTGCTTGCTGCTGCCTGCCTGCAGGAAGGGGCTAAACACCCGCCTGCCCATCGGCAGGAGGGAATAAATCCCTTCTTTCGCTTTGCTTGCACACAGAGCTTTGTTTCACTTAAACTTTTTTTTTTTTCTCACTTTTGCTCTTCCAGCTCTCCCCCCATCCTGCTGAGAGGCCAGTGAGCGATCGCCTCATGGGTGTTCAGTTGCTGGCCAGGGTCGATCCACCACACGTTCCCACGGTGTAGTGTGTGTAACTGGACTGCAATGGACAATCTAAATTCAATCAACTGGATTTCCTCTTGCAACAAAAGATCATGGACACACATACACAAAGCTATCTAAAATACTTCCATCAATCTGCTCATTCTTCCCATCTGCTTTCCTTACTGTGAACGCTGCACCTCTTGTTTTACTTCCTACTACAAGCTGATGGCTCGTTTTAACGCTGTGAACCTGGTCCAAACGGATTGATTTTCACTGCTGGATGCTACAGTGAAACTGTGAAATCTCCTTTATTTCTGTTTTTAGTGCTTATATAGGAGCTAGCTGGAAATTAATTTTATTCTTAGCTCTCTTTCATTTATATTATTCTCCTTTCTATTCAGAGGCCATGCTGCATAGTTTGATTTGAAATGCAAAAAGAGAAAAGTCTCCAGTTTTCAGCTCAACCAACGAAACAAGAAGAAATCCAAACATTTGTTTTAGGAATGAAATAAGGAAATCTCATCCACATCCCAGTTTCACAGATCATATCACTAGCCCTCGTTACATCCCACTGGTCTTAAACTCGCTGCTACTATTCTGAACAGATACCATTCTCCCTTTTCCTTTTACAGAAGTACATTAAATATACCATTTTCAGAAACAAGTATAGCAGTAATGTCTCTCTATTCTTCATGCACAATTTTAAACAGTTTACAGGGTTCAACTTTCAAAAGTGCTTCTTCCGTTCCCTTAGAAAAGTGGGTCTCATTAAAAAGATTCAAGCCAAGTGCCAAAATAGCTAAGATTAAAAAAAAAAAAAAAAAATCTTAGCGAGGCCCTCAATGACATTTAAGTTTGTTAATTCCACAAACTGTCTGCCTGCAACTTTCCATACTGCAGTATCTTCGTCAAACCGATGCTAAGTGACTTTGGAAACCCAGCATCAACACTTATAATCCACATAGCTCACTCAAAACTTTTATCCAGTGAGAATGTTTTCATTGTTTTTAAACTTTATAATGACTGGCCCGTGGCAGCCTGAGACTGAAATTTTATTTCCAACTCACATTTTTCCTCCCAGAAAAGGTGCCAACAAGCATATTGGCCAAGTTGCTCATTAGAACTCAGCTCCTGTATCCTAACAGGGTTTAATGAACAAGCAGAATTGATCCAGTGTTTTAATATGAAAATGAAAAGCCAGATTTAATGGTAACTGTGCACTGCCTTATAGAAAAGCATTAAACCACCAGGACCAGACTTCCTCCTGTACTTACATAGCCACGTAAGACCCTGGGGAAAGCTAAAAACAAAAGCAGCAAGGCCAGCTGGTAGAGCAGAGTCAGCTGGATGTGTCATTACAGCCGTTTAAACTCCATGGAGTCAGCAAGTGAGAGTCAGAAGTGACTCCGGAAAGTCACTCCAGTATGCCATACTGGCGCTATTTTTGTCACTTGCCTGTTCCTATGTAAGCCCCATCTCCTGGCCACGATGAAATTCCGGCACGTCCATTTGCGGCTTCCCCTGCTCTTGCCGACGCTCAGCCACCTCTGAGCAGATGCAGACGCAGAAGGTAAGACCAAGATGATCTCATCCCTCTGCTGAACATTCAGCTCAGCAATTCCAGTAATGAAACTGCTCACTGGTAAGCCACTTCCACGATCTTCTGCTAACCTAATGTGAGGTCCTGTAATTGATCCACATGAGCCACCTTAATCTCTGCTGAAGAACAGGGAGACTTCTTCCCAGGGGAAAAATTTTCTTTTGTCGTCATTTGCTGATGTATGGATGAATAAGAACACAGACATCCAGCAGCATTTCAGGAGGCTTCGAGCAACCTGGGCTAGTGGGAGGTGTCCCTGCCCATAGCAGGGGGGTTGGAACTAGATTATCTCTAAGGTCCTTCCCATCCCAAACCATTCTGTGATTTCTCTCAGCCATAACGTAAGAAGGGGCTGAAAAGTGAAAATATGCAATGCAAGCAAGTCAATCATGAAAGGCACTCGGAGTGCCACAGTCAGCCTTCCTCAGTGGAAAGGATTCTTGCTGTTGCCCCTGTGTTGAAAGCTCTCAATCTCAAGATATATCATTTTGGGGGTTTTGTGTTTTGTTTTGTTTTTTTTTTTAAAGAGTAGAATTGGAAGGACACCATATTTGTGCAGGACGTAAACAAATTTTGGATGAAAATCGAAGACATCCCTTGTAAACTGGAACAGAGAAGAGCTTTCCAGCAGATAGCTCAGTAACTAAGCTGATGCAAATAAAATAAGTTTTCTCCACAAGTTCCCTCTTTACACATTCTTCTGGTTTTATCGTTCTCCCATAGGAGATGAGTGAATCCTGCTGACTGCTGCAGAGGAAGGCCAAAGTTTGCAGCAGTTAAGATAGCTGCACTTTGTTCCCTAGGACTATGAAACTGTCACTCTCTGCAGAAAAGCTGTTTTCAAAACGGGTAATCAGAAGTGCAGAAGTCCTGGTTATTGTCCCATAACATCAAACACAGTGAAATCACAGCACGGCCGTGTATTACACACTACAGAGCCTGACATTTTCATTGCTAATGTCACCTACAGCTTAAGGCTTTCTTCTCCATAAATCAAGCAGGATTTTTTTTTTCCCCTCCACAAAGAAGTCTAAGGGCTATATTTCAAAAAATAATGCTTTAGTTTCCACGCACTAACTGCATTCATTTCATAAAAAAGAGAGGATTCTTTGGTCCGTAAGCAAAAAGCTGATGCTGAGCCACATGCATCTCCCCCTCAGTAACGACTCAGTGCTTCTTAATCTTTTTTTCTGGGCTAGGAATTCTTTTTACTTCTAGAATACCGCTAATTTAAAAGGAAGAAACCAAACAAAACCAAGAAACCTAAAGAAACAACTGAACACCCAAACCAACAAAAAATCCTGAAAAACCTTACCTCCCCCTTAATTCTGAATCTTTTTTTGTTTCTCTTTCTTTAAAATAATCTCTCCTACTTGGCTCACTGAGTACCTGGGAGAAGAAGTTATCTCCTACAAACTTCAAGAATTTGCAAGAGGCGTTTGTCACAGCAGTATGATGTCCGTTACATATAGAGTGACACCACACAGCTTCACTCTAGAGATCATGTAAGTTCAACAGAAGAAAAAAAAATGCTTTGTATCTTGTTAGCATTCCAAATAACCAAACCGTCTTTAGTGTCCGTGCTGGGACAGAAGATATGGTTTGCAGAAGCAGCGTCTATTTACTTAGCCACCTCTCTCCCCCCCATTCTACCTGCCAACACAGGTCATTCCCTGCAGCTCCATCCCCAGATCTCAGTCCCTACACAACAGGAACAGTTCTTCAACACGGCACAGTAAGAGAACCCCACTACTAGTGAGAATCCCGAACACACTAGGAGCCAAGACAGCCTTTTATCACAAACCTACCACCCAAACCCATTCTTGGAGAAATGGGTAGAAACACCAAATATCTTAACTTTTTTTTTTTTTTAAATTGCTGCGGTCAATCTCCTATTGACTTCCAGTGGCTATCCCATACCTTGTAAATGTTTCCCAGCCCTCACAGGAAACCAGCAGAATGCACAACTGCTTTTTAAACCACCTCACAAAATCCTCTTTCAAGCACGCTCCCATACAGACTCATAGAATCATTAAGGCTGGAAAAGACCTCAAGGATCATCAAGTCAACCCAACACCACCCAACCCATGTCCCCAAGCACCACATCCACACGTTTCTTGACCCCCTCGAGGGATGGTGACTCTACCACTGCCCTGGGCAACCTGTTCCAATGCCTCATCACTCTTTCAGTAAAGATTTTTTTTCCTAACACCCAGCCTAAAGAGCTTTTTCCTTCTTTCTCCCATCCTGCACTGTTAGCCTATTACCAACAAACCTGCTTCGTGTCTCCCATATCCACATCAAACCTGGAATGAGCTGCCATGCTCGAGAAGATAAACAACACGCTAAACAGTAGAGCAAATTAAAACCACAGATTTTAATCTGATTGAATCTAACATTGAATTTGCTAGGGTGTAATCAAAGATCAAAGTGGCAGCACACAGGCTTGGAGTCTTACTTTTACCTAAATCTACTTCATTAAGGGTCTCCTACACCCATATTTTAAGTCCTGTTTCACTTTTTCAGAGTAACCTGCACCCACAACGATGCTGCATTTACATTTCCAACTTGCAAGACAGGGCTTGAAAAACACCTTCCCCCAGAGTGTGTAGGAGGTTCTTCCTGCTGAAAACAGAGGAATATATCAAAATCAAAACATAACCTAAACTGCCACTGAACACAGCTTTTTTCCCCCTCATTTCTCTCCCTTTGTATTTGTCTGCTTTGTTTTGACTTTTTAATTAAAATCTAATCTTGTAAAATGGAATTTTAAAGCATTATTGGAATTTGAAATGGAACCACCTGCATCGCACTCCTGACTGACACATGGATACCGCTGAGAACAAGACCCCCGGGAAGCCCACAGTGGTGCGCAGTCACTGTCCTCGGTGCAGCTACACAGTGGCTAATCTGGTTTTTTGTAGGTGAACCTGTGACGGTGTCCTCCCCAACCCCCCAACCTCACCTTTATTTCCCAGAACCCTGCTCAACCAGTAACCACCAGTGGTGGTCATAACGGGTGAGTCCGGTCACGACGGCTGCATCCTGCTCAAAGTGGACTTGGGGGAGAAAGATTACAACGCAATATCCAAGGGCTGATTTAAGCAACGTCCCCAACTAACCACAGCACTGGTCAACGGCTGACTCAAGGCAAATTTGGAAGAAGTTCACATCTGTAGTCAGTGTGCAAATATGACTATCATAGAATCATAGATTGGTTGGAAAGGACCTTAAAGATCAGAGTTCCACCCCCTGCCATGGGCAGGGACACCTCCCACTAGCCCAGGTTGCCCAAAGCCTCATCCAGCCTGGCCTTGAACCCCTCCAGGGATGGGGCATCCACAGCTTCTCCGGGCAACCTGGGCCACTGCCTCACCCCCCGCACAGGAAAACATTTCTTCCTAATATCTAGTTGACTATGGAGTCAATCATCTTAGCCCATAAATAGTGAGCAGACCAAGAGTCCTTTAAGCTCTCCTGCATGCAATGGACTGCACGACAGCATCTCCCCTTCAGTAGGGACACCTCTCAAGGTTATGCCTGCCGCAGAGATCCCTTACTTCTTGATACTGAGAGATTCCTTGCCACAAGAGACCCTTGGTAAATGACTATAGCTTGTTAACTTTGTAAGCTTTGTTAAAATTATATCTTACTTTGATTGCACACACATAATCCTTTAGACATAAACCATTGACCAGGTCTGGGACTGGGATGAGATCCAGCCCCACTTGGACCCCTTTGAGTAGGAGTTTAGAAAGCAAGGGGGTCCCCTCTGAACCTCATGACTCAATGGGAGGGTCTCCCCGACATATCTGACTTACCCTGTCCTCTATGGAGTAAATAATCAAGTGTACCTTGCCATGGAATCTTGTTAAACCACTGTCGCATTTACTATCAAACTTTGTCAAATCACTGCTTTATTTCAATAAACATTGCTGCTTCTCTCTTACAAATGAAGTGCATCCGCGAAAAAACCTCTTATTTCATCATTGAAGTCAATACTTCAAGGAACCATAGAACCATTTAGGTTGGAAAAGACCTTTAAGATCATCAAGTCCAACTGTAAACCTACCACTGCCAAGTCCGCCACTAAACCACGTCCCTAAGCACCACATCTGCACAGCTGTTCAATACCTCCAGGGCTGGCGACACAACCACTTCCCCGGGCAGCCTGTTCCAACACTTGACAACCCTTTCACTGAAGACATTTTTCCCAATATCCAATCTAAACCTCCCCTGGTGCAACATGAGGCTGATGAAAATGATGAAAAGCTTTGTGGAAGATTTCCTATTTCCCCTCCCTCAACACTTACCATCCACCCTTAATTTTCCAAGAAGGCTGTGAAAGGAACCATAAAGTCATTTCATCTAATAGCAGCGGTCTAGACTGGACAATTTTGAATTTCCTCTATAATTTGACATGCAGAGCTTAAATGAAAACCTCTCATCCTTCTTGAAACATGTCACTCACTGGTGATGGGCAGAATTAGCATGCTTAAACGATTTTTTTGAGGCAGATTGTGACTCAGGTCCTGCTCAGGTTTTGGCTTAACACCCAGCTCACCAGCTCACCCAAGGCTGGGCACGTGCTGGGAGCAGTGCCACTGGCTCAGAGCAAGAGCAACACGTCCACTGGACACAGCGGGCAGGAGGAGGTAGGGCTGGACTTACCTGCAATGTGCTGTTCCCTACAGCCATCACCTCCTGAACTCTGCAAAGCACCTGCCTGGCAGTTTCTTCAAAATCCCCAAACTGATAGAAATGGTACAGACCCAGCTTCCAAGCTGGGAGGTATCAACGTGCCAGCTTACCCAAAAAGCTTTTGATGGACACCCAACACAGCAGCCAGACTGCTGAAGCTTTAAAAGACAAACCAACAAAAAACCAAACCCATACTAACAAACAAAAAGCCCCAAACTCTCCCCCCCAAAAAAACAACAACAAAAAAAACCCAAACTGATATCATGTTTGTAAACTTTGACCACCGCTTCTGCCTGTTCTGGCTCAACATGTTAATGAACCCTCCCAAGCATGTGGGGTTTTAATTCTAATACTCAAAGCACTACGTGAAGACTCCAAGAAAGAAAACCATATGTCACACAGAATCACAGAATGTTAGGGATTGGAAGGGACCTTGAAAGATCATCTAGTCCAATCCCCCTGCCGGAGCAGGAACACCTAGATCAGATCACACAGGAACGCATCCAGGCGGGCTTTGAATGTCTCCAGAGAAGGAGACTCCACACCCTCTCTGGGCAGCCTGTTCCAGTGCTCTGACACATTATATCTTTCTCAGCACTCATCACTTTCTTTTTCCTCAAACTAAACTGGAAACACCCTCAAACAGGATCAACATTTGCACTGAAACACGCCATGAAATGTAGAAGGAGGGTTTCACAGGAAAAAGAACGCGATCAGTTAAAATTCATTACTCTCCACATCTTATATTTGTTGCAACATCTAGGTTATAAGTCCTGCCCGTAGCAAAGTCACCTTTATGGACGCCATTATTTTACTTTAGGAGATAAAACCATCCTTGCCACACAAAGGCCACTCCTCTGCATCATTCAGATACGTGCACCCAACTCCTGGGCTCCACTGAAGCCTCCAGCCTCAGAGAACCTGCTGTTCATTTTGTTCAGAGTTAATGCCACGTGTCTGACAGTTGGTAAATTGAGTCTCTCTTGTTTCCTGGGCAGGATTTCTCACTTGTTATCTTTCAGTGCCCTGAAAAAGATTGCTTTCAAAATTGAACTTGTCAAGCCAACCGCTTCACTCCTGAACAATCTCTAGAATGTGCGCTGTCAGAGTCCGTGCACTTTCATTCATTCCTTTAGGGCACGTTGGGAATCAGCGCAGTGAAAGAAAACACTGGCAGCCCACTCCCACAGACGATGGTAACTCATAACGCAACAGAACTTTGTAAGCATTTAGAACGTACACATACCTGCATCTCAACACACAGGTATACGCCTGTAAACACCCATGGGTAACACCTTAGGAAGTAAACACCTTAGAAAGTGTGACCTTTCCCATAAGTCTGGTAAGAAGTCTTATACTTTCAAAATATTTGGG
>WKFP01014790.1:1161224-1183416 GCA_011057875.1 Pterocles orientalis | reverse complement strand
GGAAGTAAGTGAAAATCTGCCCTTCAATTCCTCCTAAAACTTGACACAACTCTCAATCTGACAGGCACACAAGCCTACAAGTATGCCCGTTTTTGTGCGCTGTTGGGAAAGTACAAGTTTAAACAACAGTTCAAGGTTAAGAAATTGGATATCCAGCTTCACCGGAACCCCAATCAGAAGCCACAGGGATTTCAAAATTGTCTGGAGGCTGAGCAACAGTAAGTCAAGCGAGCAGTTAGCTTGTGGAGGACACACGAGAGACTGACAAAACCTGTAGGAAGCTCCATTTACTCCTGCAGTGAGCCTCACGGTGCCCCAATGCCTCAGCACAGCAGGTGGGTAGACAGGGATGAACGGGAGATGCGTCCTGGGAGGGATCTGAACCCCACTCCAAGCAAGAGCTAGGAATCAATACTATACACAGAGAGAGCAACTCTGCAGCTGTGTCCAAAGGAAAGAACAAATCAGCCAGAATGCACCCTCTGGAACTCTATTTCCCTCCATACCCAGGGCGTCTCCAAGAAGAAGCTAATACTGGACAGGAGACCAGCATTTATAAGGAAGCACAATAGAATGACTCATTAACCACTAGCAACCATCCTTTTCTTGTTAGTAAATTAGATACAACTTGCTCTTTGTAGTCCCACCTTTGTAGTCCCACTTTCATGGAGGGAGGGTCTCAACGTGCTCAGCCACGTTCAAATTCAGGCTTCACCAGCCTCCTGGAGACACTCACTGCAAAGCCATCTTTGTGCTTGCTGAGTTCTTCACAGCACCAGGAGATGTTGGAGATCTTCCCACTTGGAAAACAATTCTTCTAAATTGGAAAGAAGGCACAACACCTGTGCACTGTGCTGGCATAGTGGAGTTTGAACTCTTTTTGACACCAGATTGTGTCAAAAAGGAAAATAAAACCGCAAATTGACAGCTTCTGCAAAGCTTGGGAACTTTCTTTGAACTCAATTAATCTGGTTTAGAAATGATCCCATAACGCCATCTGACGTGCAGCAAAGAACAGAGGTTCTCAAAAGGAAAGTGGTTGCTGCCAAAGCTGGCCTTTGCTCCTCTTCTTAAAGGCTCAAAAGAGTACAGAAAAAAAAATACACCCAGAAATCATAAGGGGCATGAGGGACCACTGTACTCGACGTTCCTAAGAAATGAACGTCATGTTTCCAGTCTCCTTTCCTATAGAAATATAGATACGTGTATACATACATAAAAACAAATATTACACGAAGACAGTATGCCATCTTATACACATATTTGCACGATGCTTGACTACAAATAAGGCTGTAAGTGTCTTGACTGTTTTCCTGATGCAATATCGAACGGGTTAAAAGCTCGGGTTTATCACACTTAGCTCTATCACAGACCTCCCATAGAGCAAGGAGACAGAGAGAACACTTGGACTTCTCCCAGGAATGACTGATCCTGATGAGTACATTCCAAGGTTTTTCTGTGCCCTTATACTCATGTATTTCTGCTAACACACACCTGACAGCGCCCCAAAAAGATCTGAAAGGAGGCGGCTCAGCTGGCAATAGCAGCTCTGTGGACTGCTCGCCATGGATTACGCGTTACCCTTGCCAATGTCCACGTGCAGGAGGTGAGATGAGACAAAGTGCACCCTCCTGAACATGGTGTACATGCGGGATACAGAGCAAGAGAGCTTCCCATGACTGGACAGGCTTCTAGCAGAGTTTTCCCTTCCATGCCCTTTGGTGCGTCATGGAATGGTATGAAGACAGCCAACATTAAACGCTCCTTGCTAAACAACCTGGCCCTGCTTTCCTCTCTTCCAAACAGGAGCTCTTCCCCTCCTTCAGCTCTACTGGCAGGCTGCTTCATTTTGACCTTGGCAAGAAATGCTTCTAAAATTACAGAGATTACACCTTGTGGTCAGGAGATAAACCCACATTATTTATGGTTTGGCAAGAAAGGGGGCAGAGAATCGGTGACCAATCCACATATGTCAACGGCTGCGAGGACACTGCAGTTAAGTCCAAGAACTCTCCACATGTACATCAAGGGGCACGGCTAACGTCTGTCATGTAAATCTTCATTTTTCTGTGCCTCCACGTTTGTAACAGAACTAAACAGCAAAATTCCTCGTACTTAGCAAGACCTTGTTCCTCAGAGTGCTTTGGAGAACACTCTTTATACATCTGGAAAGCTTCATAACATGCTTACAATCTCTTTTCTGTACTTAGGTTTGAATATTGCATCTTCTGCAGGAATACTACTGAAGAAAAAAAAAAAAGAGGTCAGCAATTGTTAAGCAGGATTTCATTTGCTGTCATTTATCACACCAGGCTGCTTTTCAAAAAGCAATATGAAATCAAGCTTGTTGAAATTCATCCGTATGACAAATGCCTATTTCCCGTCTCTGCTTCAATTTTACAGTGGCATGCCTGCCCTTATTAGATTTAGTACTTGCTAAAGTCAAAAGAAACTTAAAGAAATTCAAAATGGCAAAGTAGTTCTAAATCTTTCCCACATACACATCCAGAAATCCTAACTATGGGCTGACTGGACACCAAAACCCAGGATAACCCTTCATCTCAGATGAAATCTCTTTCATTTGCACACAATCAAAATTTAAAAAAAAACCAAACCTGTTACCTGAAACTCCCTTCAGGTTGTTTCAATTAAATAATAAAGCAATAGATAAAATGTGGCAAAATTAACAAAAAAAACCCACAACCCTATAGCTCAGAGACCCTGGAAGCATTATTCAGTTGATGTGAAGGAAATGCAGAGATTTAACCTCAAACAACATTTGACACGGCTCTGTAACAACAGAGATATGTTCAGACTGAGCCCATAAGCAGACCTTGCATCTTCCAAAACCATTACACACAGCGTCCCTGCACTTGAGAAAAGCCAGGCTTAAACAATTAATTTAACAGCAAAGTAATATTTACTCGCCCTACGGAAAGGACTTCCAGAACGCTAACTTCCTTTTCTAACTCCACTGGCAGGAGACAGGCAGCTTCTGAATTCCCGATACGGAGTATCCGACGTGCTCTCGGCCTCCCTTTAGAGCCCTCGTGCCGGTAACTCCTCAGCCCGTTTCCAGAGGAGAGGAGCGTTCATGATGATGACACTCAGCACGAAGAGCAGAGGGCGGTGGGTAAATTACACCGCAGCTGCCATTTACCAGTCCGATCAGGAGCCGGTATAAAATCGCATCACTCCATTAAGGCTGTAGTTCCGCACAATTATTTTTACTGACAGCACATCTGATTTACCAGGGCTAACTCTGCTCTCCCCACAGAGCCACTGCCACCCCACTTCAGCTGATCCAGTTACTTGCATTTCCACAAGACTGTAGTTATTAAATCAGGCAGCTAAAGTAATGCAGACATAAATAAATGAAACTGTAATGGAGCTGTGGTAACTTCCACCAGTTTTGACTCCGACCCTGTGCTGTTCATGAGCTGTAACTACTCCTTGATTTGGGGAATTTGTGCTTCTGTCATTTGGGTCTCAGCAGTGACTGCAGGGAGGCAGCGGCATCCCACCAGCCCACCAGCTGCTCGCAGGGTGCGAAGTGTTGGGGTTATTTTGGTCAGTGCTATGGTCTAATATATGTATCCTATTTCCCCCTTAACATAAGTGAAAGGTGAGGGTGAACTCACATCTGTGTGCAGGCAGTTCACTTTAACCATCTCCTGTCCAGCCAAACGGTCCAAGGCTAGGGAGACCTTCTGAAGCAATCAGGACCAAACAGAACCACAGAATCACAGACTGGTTTGGGTCAGAAGGGACCTTAAACATCATCCAGTGCCACCCCCTGCCATGGGCAGGGACACCTCCCACTAGCCCAGGTTGCCCAAAGCCTCATCCAGCCTGGCCTTGAACCCCTCCAGGGATGGGGCATCCACAGCTTCTCTGGGCAACCTGGGCCACTGCCTCACCCCCTGCACAGGAAAACATTTCTTCCTAATGTCTCATCTCAATCTGCCCTCTTTCAGCATACAACTGTTACTCCATATCCTATCCCTACACCCCCTGATCCAGAGCCCCCCCATCTCTCCTGTAGCCCCCTTTCAGCACTGGAAGCTGCTCTAAGGTCTCCCCAGAGCCTTCTCTTCTCCAGGCTGCACACCCCCAACTCTCTCAGCCTGTCCTTGGACAGGAGCTGCTCCAGCCTCTGACTATTTTTGTGGCCTCCTCTGGCCCCGCTCCAACGGCTCCGTGTCCTTCCTGTGCTGAGGACCCCAGAGCTGGATGCAGCACTGTGGGGGGGGTCTCAAAGAGGGAAGCAGAGGAGGAGAATCACCTCCCTCGAGGTGGATTAAATACGGATTAACTGATTTCCGTTGACCCCAAAAGGGAGCAAAATCAGGCTCTTGGGGCTGGCCTAAAGCCAAGACCTTCAGAGAGAGTCCGAGTGCTCCATTCTTCCACCCAGGGTCGAAGCAGATCCCCTGAGAACTGACCGCAGGCAGTTGCACACAGCCAAGCCCAGTCAGCTCTTGCCCAGTTAAAAGCTTCTGGTTCACCAGAACTGCAGGCACTGAGCCGAAGCAAGCAGAGCATCAAGAACGTAAGGAAGTGGTGGTCCAACACACCAAACACAAGGCTGTCACGAGCTCCATGCAAAGGAAAGACTTTTTCTGAGGGAGAAGCAACTGTGACCACTGGCCTGGGGAAGGGGTCGGGCAGGCTGAAGGTTACCCCCAGCTCGTGTTTATTCAGCAGGTACTTGCCTTTGGGATCTTTTCCAATTCCCGTTGGGAACAGCTGAGCTATCTCCCCAAGGTTCTGTGAAGGTTCCTCCAGACAGTGATGAAATGTAAGCTCCTTCGATGAACGACACCACAGAGGTGAACGGCATTTATTTTTTTCACTTTTGCTACCCTGCCCCCAGGCTTGGCTGCAGCACAGCGGAGGGCTGCCCCTTCCTTCGGGGACCTTGGAGAGATCTGTGGGAGTGGCTTTCGGGCTCATTTTGGGCTGAGACTCCACCACTGGCCCCCAGCTGAGCTCCAGCATCAATCCTGGAGCAGCAGCATAGCTGTACATTCAGCAGCCTGTGCCTTCAGACAGGCCAGCGGGTGGCTGTGACAGATGGCAGCTCCTGAGTGACAAAGGCCAAGCTCTGTGCTGGAGCAAACTGGGACGGCGTGGCAGGGAAGCCAGCCCTGCAGAGCAGGGAGCCCAGCCTACCCAAAGTCAGCGAACGACTCCTGTGTGTTAACCTCTCATCCCCTCATGTCTTGCTTCATGCGACACACCGACCTCCTCCTCCTCTCATTTCCTAAGCCAAATACCCCCGTCTGACTTCAGAGATGTTTCCACGCTTCCACTCCACTGTTACGAAGGAGCTGGAAGAAAAGCGGGGGGTTGTGTGGAGCCAGCACACAGATAACGCAGGGCAGCGCTCCAATCCGTCAAATGCATTTTCAGATGAAGAGTCAAGAAGATTGTTTGCTTCGACTACTTTAAATAAAACGACAGTGCACAATTCTGAGCCTGACTTATTGCTGAGGACACTCCCTGAGCTGCGTGAAGCAAGCAGTGAGGTCAGAAGCAATGCCAGCTGTAATCACGGCAGGTCCTGGAACACACGGGAAGTAATCAAAGTAGCTGCTGCAGAATAAATACTTCCAAGTGGTTTCAACAGTTCCATTTCTACACACTCTTACTCCAGAACAAATGTCCTCTTAGGGGATTATATCTATACAATTAACCTAAAATAGTTTATCCTAGGAAAAGTCGAGGAGTAGACAGATGCTGGGATTTGGCCGATCACACAGAGAAAACTTTCCAGTCTTTCCCTACAGCTTTGCTCATTTTCTTTCAACTTCTTTTCAAGTCTTTACTGCCTATTTAGGTCTCTTCCAGTACAACCTGTGATCTTGCAGAAGCAACCAGAGAAGGAAAACTATCCCCTGTATTGAGGAGAAATAGGAATACATGCCGTTATAATAAAGAGAACACAGCATTTCCTTTTCTGGTAACCGACCATAACAGGGTAGGGGTTGAAACTGGAGGAAGATCTCTGATCACACCAGGCAAGGAGCTAACGAACACGGCTGTGACTTGGTGCTGCTGGACACCAGGCACACAAAAGACGGCATATGGGTGGCTGTAGGGGTATGCTCAGGGATAACGTCACTTTAATATCTCTTTTTATCCGAGTTGGCCAAACTCAGAAATAATACTGCAAACTGGATTGAAGGAGATATGCTTGGAGCTTCTTTCAACCCCTTGGAATAGATGGGGGTCTTTGAATGGAAAAGACTGTGGACCAGGATTCCTTTCCTCACTGTGAGTCCACCTCCATCAGCCAAGAAATAAAAGCAGAGGTTCTGCCTCTGTACCACCCTGCACCCTCCTCTGTGCTGGGGAAAATCCTGGCCAAAGTGAGAGGGGACAGAGCTCACCTGCTGTTCTAACAGAAGGAAACCATCATATCTCATGCGTATAAAACCCTATTGCTTTGAACACCACTGGGAAGTTCAAGCTGCCAATTACTTCCATTTGATTTTTTTTTCTTCCCTTATCTTTTCCTGAACCCCAGGAAAGGCTCGCCACCATCGCAACCTCCTCCACTTACACCAGCAGAGCTCCAGCTTCCAAATATACAATGGTCCACAGCAGCCCCTCTAGGCCCCTTAAAGGAAAAGTTTTCATGCCCTGCTCATTAAATGTAGAGTTAAGCAAAAAAAAAAAAAGTAACAGTGATAACGCTGATCAGATTCCACAATTGACCCAGCTTCCCAAAAGCTCACCAAGTACGGAAGCAGCAGAAGATGCGCCAGAAGCAGAGGCTAGAGGTTTTTCCTGAAACAGATGTTCTGCGTACTGCAATCCCCCTTACCGCCTTCAGTAAGACCCTGCCTGAAAACCCCTCACCTCAGAAATGCTCGTGTTTGCCAGATATATTATACCATCAGCATCACCTTCATAACCACATTTCCTGGGGGGTTTAAAGACCAGCTTGTATCTACAGCAGTGAAGCAGGGCAAAGCCAGCTCAGACAGAAGTCCTCCTTTTGGTACTCTCCATGTTGTACCTTTGCAGCCAAATATTGCAGCAAAAGAGCCCTTTACTCAAATTTTCAGAGGAGCTCTGGTCGACCCTTAGGGAAGCTCTGCTGCTCCGGAGATGACACCAAAGGTCAGACTTTTCCAGCACCCAAGGGACACGCAGCATCCTAAGCACCTGGAAGATGGGGACACTCATTTAAGCCATTAGGAACTGAGCTGCTAATTTTTGCCTCATCCTTCTAGAGCCATAAAGCACACCCTAAATCAGCAAGCAAATATTCAGCACCATCTCTGACCATATGAAGTTGTTCCTGTTCTCAGTCTCTTTATCCACTCCAAGCCAATCTTGTCACCGTCGCTTTCAGAAGCCTGATTTTATCTTTTTATCGTTGCTGCTACAAGACAGCTTGACTGCAACAAACATGTTTGTAACGGAATCAGTTGACCCAGAAAAGAAGTGCTAACACCAACCTGGATCAAAGAACAAGTACAAGTAAACGCTCTCCCGGACTGCAGACAGAGATGCTAAAATGATGGAACAACACAGGGACTGATCTGTAAAAGGAGACTGGAACCAAGGTCCCCTGCTTCTGCACTTACGCCTGGTTCCTACAATCTCCTAAATTTTCCACAGTTTTAAGCACATGAGTGACCTACTTAAAACAATGTAATTAAAATAAGCAAGAGCACAGTTATCTTTGCCTCAACAAGGTGTAAAGTTTCCTATATTGGTTTTTTCTCAGAAAGGCTTTCTTAGATGTTGCATATTCTTAAGACAAAGCAATTTATTTTTGCAGAGCTCAGTTTTAGGCTCCTCTTAAAACTGTGGATCTTGATTTACTCACACAAATCAAGCTTAATTATATATGCCTGCCCTACTGGCTTGTTTCATTTACCTTATAGCTTTCTCTAATATGAAGAAAGCTCCTTCATAAAGCGACAAGTTTTTTGGGTGCCAAGCCCAAGATCTATAGGACCCCAAAACCCCTACAACAGCACATCTCTTCATCCAGGCTTCTGTTAGCCAGATGCTTTTCATCTTCTTTGACTCGCAATGGCAATGCAAAGGAAAATAGTGTGCTCGCACACACAAAACTGCAAATCCTCTCTCAGGAGGTTTTCTTTGCTTCTGATCTACTCTCTGAGCTTTCCCCTAGCCACTCAAAAACCCTTCCTCCTCACAGTGCCTCCCAAAGATCACAAGCAAATAAAATATTTAAGCTGTGTTTCCAGATGGAGAGTGTGAGTGCATGCGGGAAGGTGGAACCAGGAAATCACAAAGCACTGCAGAGAGGACTGGACACCAAAATATAATGCAAAAATATCCCAAAGTCATTAAATTTAAGATTTTTCAGCTGATGTCAAGCATGTCTGGACTGGCTACAGAATTAACAAGTTCAGTTAAAAGATTTCCGTATAAAAATGGCTCTTACTCCTCCAGATAAATGACTCCTCATTAATGTATTATAGTTCACGTTACCAACGGCAAGACCAGGAGGTATTTTAAATTCCATCTGTCCTGCTCCTCACAGCTAAGCCTGCTCTGGGAACAGGAACCTGTCTTCCCTCCCGTGCCCGTTCCCGCTGCCGCAGATGCTGGGATGTTGGCAGCGCCGGAGGAAGACCAAGCCCAGTGTGAATCCCACATTGCAGAAGTAGGATGTGCAGGGCTCAGAGCTGCTGTGGAGGATTCGGTGTAAGCAGCTTACCCCAGAGGGGCTGGGATACTGTTTGTAATCCAACCCAAACCCCCTGAGCACCATTTCGTCCCAGCCACGGGCCCAGATTTCTCCTTGACTGCAGAGCGGCCGCCCCAGCCTGTGAGTTCACGTTTCACGGTAAAAAGCAACGAAAGGAGCTCCCGTATCTCCTGTTCAACGTTCCAGCCTTCTCAAGGGTAATAAAACAAAATCTCCCTACAACAACAGATAAGTCAGACAAATAAAATGTCAAACTACTTTAGAATAAGCTAGTTAAGATAACAGAACCCATCCCTGGGCAGCCACTAATTGCATTGTTTTATGCATTGGGCCAAGATGCTTCCAGAGGGCACAAGACAGCTGATACAAAAGGATGGGCTGTTTTTGTATCCCTCCTTAAAATGAATCTAGCGCTGCCAAAAGATGCCTGATTAACATCTGGGGAAGCTGGAACCTCCCCCACATCCTTAGGAGGAGTGACACCGCTGACAGTCCTATTCCCAGACCACAGCAGAGGCTGCCCAGCTGCACGGAGGGAGCCTTGTGCCCAGGCTCCAGGGCAGAGACCCCCAGCCCAGGTCTCCTGCCAGCCACGCGACCACAGAAGCAAACTCGTTTCTCTGTTACCTATCTGCAGCGTGGGTTAATCACACTCCATGAAGCACGGAGATGTGTCAGAGCAAAGCTTGTTGCAAGAGCTCTATATTTTTATTACCACCAAATTCCCCAGCCGCACCCGTAACATAAAGGGAATAAAAGCTCCACATCAACCACATCAGCAGCTAAGCTGTGAGTAAACCAGCAGCACGGGATACAGCTGTATTTATCCACTTGCACTGCTTTCTGCAAAACAAGGATGACAGTAAGTGCCCATAGTAATAGTTCCTCAACATCACGAAACAAGAACGTATCAGATTTAACTTTTCCTATTACGCTTTCCGAATGACTTGCCATTGCCACCAGAATACAACACTAGAAATACTGCGCTCCTTAGCCTCTACTTTTGATTAACCAGGTGCTCTGGGAATTTCTGCCTATCCTTGATCATAATTAAAAATTTCTTATTTCCATTTTCAATGGGGCTTGCTGGCAATTAATTTTTCTTTTTGAAAGAAACAACTTTTTTCCTTCCATAGAAATGATTTATTTGTTTTTTAAAACTAAAGTAGATCTGTTAGGTTAAAAAGCTACTTCTGACCCCTCCTTCTGCCTAAATGTTATTAACGAAGCTTCCTCATCTCCCAGTGACTCTCACAAGAGCTGGAGAAATTCAGCATCTCTGAGGAGGTGAGCGGGACCTTCGGAGAGGATCGCACGATGATAACGGGAGCTCCTGCAGCAAGCCCTGCCTCTGCCCCACGCTAAGCAAAGCTCCAGCTGATGGGCTGGCTGAGGAAGGAATTTCTGAGGACTGCCTGGCACAGTGCGGTTCTTTTCTCGACTGATCTGCACACAGATGAGCAGAGAGACTCTGGGTTCACAAAGCTTTTCCCTGGGCTCAGGTTCCTGGTCCTCTGCTTTCCCACTTTGGTCTAAAATCAGGGTTTCACCTTCGTGCCTGTTGTTGCCATTTATAGTTGAAAAAGGGCTCCTCAAAGTGAGATATTTCCCTTCTTATTGATCACCGCTGTCAAAGGAGTCAGCCCCGAGGTGCTCAGCATGGCAAACCAGTGGGCTGGCAGCAGGGGTCAAGAAGCAGGAATTGCTAAAGACCAACAAAAACTTGGGGGAAAAGCAAAGCACTCCTTGCCTCCACGGTGACTCTGCTCCTACCATCAGGCACGTGGGCAAAAAGTCTCTTCACGGCACAAAGACTATTTTAAATCCCTCAGAGCCCACAGCCTGACAGCTTCTGGTCCAGACTCCTTGTATAAGTACCGCACAGACCAGGGCAGACACCTCCCTCCCTGGCTGCCCGGGAAAGGAAGACGACAAGATGCCATTTTTCCACCCCTCCATCCTCTCGTCTGTACAGCAGAAGTGACCGTTTTGGCTGAAGCTCACCTGCCAGTGACGCCACACTGGAGACAGCAATTCATACTGGAAATACGACTGTGAAAACTCACACTTCGTGTAATTTAAAGTACAAATACTTGCTATAACCATCATCCAATCCATTCACCATCAGCCCAAACAGATGCCCCCAGCACTTGCTCATCGTGTTTCACTCACAGCCCTTACACTATAGAAAAAAAAAAAAGTTTGTCCTTAGTCTGAAAGGACAATCTTTAAGACTCAAGTGTAAACATTTTCTGCTGGGATTCGGATTTAGTTTGGTAGTTTTTCCTGCACACTTTAAGGATCCTTACTTGCTGTAAGGATGCTGTAATAAACACAGCCCTAAGAGCTGCATCCTCTAAGTTATACAGCGAAGCCGTGTGAATATTCACAGTCACAAAGCGAACAAAGCAGCCTCCTGCTCTTTTCCAATCCTTCCCTGCTGGAAGCTCTGCCTGAGTTAAATATACAGTCACACCAGACCCACATCATCATCACTGGCAATGCAGAAAATTGGGTCAGTCCAGCTGCTGAAAGCCCGCGTTTGCTGCATCTCCGTGGCCTGAACCTGTAATTCCGTTTGAGAACCAAAAGCAGAGTTGCTCAAGTTTTAATACGATAATTCAGAAAACAAAACAAAGCCGTAGTCTGATTACAGGCTTTATTAGGTGGTGAATTATGGCCACCGTGCCAAATTAACCTGTTCCGCTTAAATGCAAAACCTACACGGACAGAATAGCCCATCTGAGGAGCCTGTAACAACAACAGGTATTTCAGTCTTCACAGACAACGCAAAGGGTGAAAACTTGACAAAAAGAGGCTTTTTTCTAGACTAAATCACTAGGCTTTGATTGGTTCAATTCAACTGACCCAGGGTAATGTTAACTGCACAGCACAGATCTCCGTCCCAGTTGTAACCAACATGGAAGTCGTAGAAACATGTAAAAGCAAAAAAAATACAAAGAACCAGGGGATTAGGAGCTGGGGGAGAGGGGTCATTGAAAATCAAGCAACGTAAAAATTCCTGATAGACACCAGCTTCTGAGAGTATGAGAAGCCAGAAGTTAACACCAGTTAACACCACACACCCAGCTCCAGTTCTGCCTCGCACACCAAACCTTGGTCAAACCCCCGGTTTGCGAGTGCTGCAGAGGTCCGCAGACCTTCCCGGATTTCAACAATCACCAGTGGTGATTGTACCTTGTACCTTTATCCTTCCAAAAGTTTCAAAAATCCTTTTCCCTGCAGGGCGTTAGAGGGGACTGAACATAAACTCCAGCGTGTTGGGTTTTTCCTTTCTCCCCACCTCAGGGGCTGTGCTCTGGGAGATTATCGCACACACATCTCTGTGCCTTGGTCATCTGTCGCCGGGTGATCAACTGTAACTTACAGCACCTGCGCGCGACGCTGCAGCACCTCTGGTTTAATCTATTTATCTGTCCTTCCCTTAACACAGCGTGTTCTTCAGCACCTCCACCATTTTCACAACAGAATTGGAAGGACTGGGCTGGCTTTTTACCCCATTCAAAACACACAGACTGGGCACAAAAGATGCAGGATGAAGGGGAAAAGACTGAAGATAGATTCATGAATGACTTCAGCAAATAGGATTATTTTTTTTAAACATTGAAGTCTCATAATACATCAGCCTTCAACATAAGTGGAAGAAAAATATCTGGCTTGGAAAGAACAGAGGTGCTGTCTGTATTCAGGTAGGCAGTACCCACATCACCTGAAGTTAGATTAGTTTGTCAGTAATATAAGAAAAAAAGAGGCTCCCGGGATAACAATTCAAAGCCCGCTTCTGTCCCCTCACCCAACGGGCTCAGCACAATGTATTTCCAGGCTGTCCCACTTCGAGCGAACAAGGAAACACAATCCACACCAGCAGCGAGCAACACCTCTGCTACCAGCCTGATCCATTATATTAATTACAGCAGCTTCTGCAGAGCTTCCTTTAAAAAGATATTTTCGGAAGCCGTAAGTTCAAAAGCAATTATCCACCCCGAACTTTGAGATCGATAAATGGATCATTCACACACCTGATGCAGGAACAGGAGTTCAGGGCACCTGATGTGATCCGGGTTGACAAGGCGGCCTCTCCGCAGCCAGCAAACCGGCACCTGCAAAACAAGAGCGTGCGTGTCAGAAGCCAGATATCTTTCGCAAAATATAGTGAGAACAACTCTAACCGTGTCTTTCAGGAAGGACAAAAGAGAACCCATCACTACCTGGACTAAAATCACATAACCACAGAAGGGTTTGGGTGGGAAGGGACCTTCAAGATCATCCAGTTCCACCCCCTGCCATGGGCAGGGACACCCCCCACTAGCCCAGGTTGCCCAAAGCCTCATCCAGCCTGGCCTTGAACCCCTCCAGGGATGGGGCATCCACAGCTTCTCTGGGCAACCTGGGCACTGCCTCACCCCCCGCACAGGAAAACATTTCTTCCTCACATCTCCATCTCCCCTCTTCCAGTTTAAAGACATATCAGACGACAGATAAAAACCTTTCAAGGTGTAAGAGTTTTCATGAGTATCACTGTCAAGGGATGGTGCATGTAACCCACAGCTTGGGTTATGAAGCCATCAGGATGCCACCACCCGCCAACAGCAGTGGCAGCAGGGTACAGGGGAGACACCACGTTCTCAAGACGGTGGGGTCAAGCTCTTCACTTCCAACGGGTGTCAAGAGCCCTTCTCCCACAGGCAGTTTTGAACACCCCACACTGCACATCTCCACTTAGGGCCGTGCCCAAGCACTTCACTAGAACAGTGTGGCATTAGCAGCGTCTTTGCATAATCTTAATCACATTAAACACGGGATCAGATATGAGCACTTCGCGGACTTGAGACTAAGAACAGATGCAAATTCTACACATCCAGAATATGTAATGTATAAATCTATTCTGTTGAACAGAAAAAAGTTTGTTGAAGAACAGAAAATACAAGAAACTAATACTACCAAGTTTATCTAAAGAAAAATCAAACATCAGCTTCCTAAAATCAAATTGTTTTCATAAAACACTGAGCATTAGAATCTCTTTATTACCTAATATTTTGCCTTTTGAGGAAGTGCTGATTTGGATCTTTTTCTCTATAACTGCAAAGATTAATTTTTGATTTATATTTTTAAATGAAAGCTGAGATCTCCACAAAATCACATGCATACAGAAATCAGATGTTTTCTAACACACTAAAAATAAAAATAAAATTTAAAAAAAATTCGATAGAACAGCAAAAGGTGTCCTTGACCATACTGTACAGAAGAATGAGATGACTGCATATAGCACTGGAGGAGACAAGACAGCAGGAAGATTAAACCTCCACCCCAAGTCAGGTCATTGCCCATGGGATGCTCTGTATTAAACATAGCTTCAAAGAATTGCAGACAGTTGAGGTTGGAAGGGACCTCTGGACGTCACCTGGTCCAACCACTCTGCTCAAGCAGGGCCACCTAGAGCCAGTTGCCCAGGATCGTATCCAGACAGCTTTCAAAGATCTCCAAGGATGGAGACTCCACAACCTCTCTGAGCAACCTGTGCCAATGCTCCATCACCCTTGCAGCAAAAAAGTGTTTCCTGATGTTCAGAGGGAACCTCCTGGGTTTCCGTCTGCTCCCAGTGCCTCTTGTCCTGTCCCTGGGCACCACTAGGAAGAGGCTGGTTCCGATCTTCTTTGCACTCTCCCTCCAGGCGTTTATACACATTGATGAGATGAAAGAGAGGAGATTCAGACTAGATATTAGGAAGAAATGTTTTCCTGTGCGGGTGGTGAGGCAGTGGCCCAGGTTGCCCAGAGAAGCTGTGGATGCCCCATCCCTGGAGGGGTTCAAGGCCAGGCTGGATGAGGCTCTGGGCAACCTGGGCTAGTGGGAGGTGTCCCTGCCTATGGCATGGGGTGGGACTGGATGGGCTTTAAGGTCCTTTCCAACCCAAACCTTTCTGTGATTCTATGATTCTACAAGATCCCCCCCAGAGCCTTCTCCTCTAAAAGCTGCACAGAGCCCAGAGAGCTCCACAACAAGCGATTTATCAAGTGCTATGGGGCTCTGCTCATCTTTGCCCTCACCCCTCATCGCCCCAGTTACGGACTGGCTGAAAGGCTTTGAAGGGAAAGCTTTTACGTGGACAATGTTATAAGCAGAACAAGAGGGTTTATGCCAGTGCAGTGACTGCAATAATTATTGTTTTAGGCAGGATTAGTGCACTTGAGGTGATATAAACCATCAGGAACGGACAATTAAGAGTTCAGACTAATCCTCAAAGACAAGATGCTGAAAGACCCAATAGCCTGGCTGAAACCAGTGAGATCAGAGTGCAATTTAACTCCTCCAAAAGCCCCACAAGGCCTTTGACGCTTCTTTCCCCAGCAGGCTTTCCTTGCCCTCCATTCAAAGCCAGCCAAAAGGGTGAACTTCAAACACCTGCTTCAAGTGAAGAGGATGGCACCGGAGGATGTGTTTTATTCAAACAGACTCTGCAAGAACAAACATTGATGTTCAGCACTCCCATCTTCTACTTTGGGAGTTTAAAAAAAAAATCTGTATGTTCTAATTACTGAATAAATGAGATATTCTAATTAGATTAGACAGGCAGAAGAAACAGGGCCATTCCTTCCCGTCTGAGCACACTCCCACTTCAGGAGAAGTACTGAGAAGGAGAAGAGAAAAAAAAAAAATCTAGTGCATAAATTAAAGAATTCAAGTACAGCATCAGAAGATCTTTCAAGAAGTAACCCTGTAAGAGAAGGGAGACTCTGAACCACTGATTGCACTGATGTGTCTTTACCCACTTTTGAACACTTCTGCTGCTTAAAACAGCCTTACTGCATCAGCCTTAAAGTGCCACGCAGGATACTAAATTTTTTTCATTGTGCGGGGGGGTGAGGCAGTGGCCCAGGTTGCCCAGAGAAGCAACAGCAGGGGGTGGCACTGGGTGATTCCTAAGGCACCTTCCAATGCAAACCATCCTGTGATTCTGTGAAAATCTGCCTTCCCCCAGAATGTCTTCAATCCAAAGTGCATCCATAATACAGGAACAGATTACTGGCAACTGGAAAAATGCATCCGAACTCTGCATTCCAGCAGCTCTCAAGAGAGATTTTACAGAAGTGAGGCATGAACAGGAGGGCATCTGGGCAGAACCCCACATATTAAAAAGTAAAAAGAACCTCATTGGGACAAACATGTCTTTAATTTCCTTTCCAGCTTATCAGAACAAACAGAATTCCACGCTTGTTCCACTTGCAAGTGGCAAAAGTAGCAAAATCAACAAAAATGGGAGTAAAATTAAACCCGTAGGAATGGTTTCTACAATGGACCTATCCAGAGTTTCTGCCTTGTTTCCCATCCAAGAAAGTGTTTGTGTGGCTTATGTATCTAGTAAATCAATTACATTCTTAGAGACCACCACAACTTTAACTCCTCTGCAGCAAATCCTTTTGCATTTTAGCACAGAGATCTACATAAAAAGTTACAACTAACCAGGCACCTCTCCCAGTAATAAATTTTGGACTTTCTCCGGAAGCAGAGGAGCAGCTCTCCTGCCCACCCACCAAAACCCAGCTATAGGCAACACTACTACAATGGCTTCTTCTCTTTTCAGTTTTTAATCTTTTCATTTTATGAGCATATTTTCTCATGTCTCCCAGAAAACCAGACTAATAAGGAATGTCAGAATCCATTTTATCGGAAATTTTTAAAACCATACTGGCCCCATCAAAATACTAACCACAACATTCTTTAAACCTTTTTGTTTAACTTTCAAAGGCCAAAAAAACCCAAGATCTCTTTGTTGTCACCATCTACACTTTTTTAGACCATCATCTACATTTTTTTAAATCCAGATGCTCCGTTAGTCCATTAGACGGCTGTTGACTGTTCGCTGAGGTTGACCCATATTATTGCAGCTAAAAAGCAACAAGCTCAAAGCTTATGCAACTTCAGGCTCACTTGACATCAATCACACTAGGACTTTTTAAACTGCCGCTACAGAAGTTCCCTTCAAAAAAAAGTGCTGAAAGTGTTTTTATAATTAATTGAAAAGTTTTATTTAATACTACTGCCCTCAGTACTTTCTTTAATACTATAAAATAACATCCTAGGAACACACTTAGCTGATTTTTTTTTTTGTACGAGAGTCTCAACAGCATTCTCAAAAATGCACAGCCAGTGCTGACACTGAAACACGTCCAATCATCTCGGAATCAAAAATGATTTCCGTAAGAGCCTGGGACAAAGGCAGGATTCATTGCTCTCCAGCAGCCACTCCAAGTGATGAAGCGAGCTTCATTTCCAGGGGGAAGAAAAAAGTATCACAAATGCAAACCAGAAACGTGAAGGGCAGGGGCAAGGTTAAACAGAGCAGATTAACCAAAGGAGATTTCCATCACACCCTGAAGGCAACTAACAGGGCACTCCGCCTCCTGGGACTGAAGACATCTCCAGCTCAAGGCCTCCTTGCCCTGGTACCCAAGGTTCAGCCTTGGCCAAAATTTGGGATCAAGAGCAGGTCTGAGCCAGCTGCTAGGGACAGCTGGGCAAAGAGTGGAGCACGCTCCCCATCTGGATTACAGAACACCTGAACACAAGCAACACGAGGCACAGCCCTTGCCCTGGCAGCTGGAGAGGAGCTCTCACAGCAGCATTGTGCAGGTCGCTCCCACCCAGGAGCGTGTTTTTAAGCAACAAGGATCCTGTACCAGCACACACAGGACACATCCAACACACCAGCCGGGTGCTCATCACCTCCTCGGCTCCCCTGGTGCGTGAGGCTCCTTACCAACAGCAGCCTTGTCAGAAAATAATAATAATAAAAAAAATACTGGCACACTGTAGGCTCTATTTTTCACCAAGACTCAAACCTGGTACATTTTACAGCCCTTTGTGGAACATTTCCTTTCAGCATCATTAATTGGATTGTTTTCATTTCGGGGGGAGAGGAACAATTGACAAAAAGCTTCTACCATCGAAAAAGAATCCTTAATTCTGACATTTCTGTGGAAAAAGTGACTATCCAAAGTCATTTTGGTATAAGAACTTGGCTGCTCATTGACAGCACACCACACCCCCCACCGTGTTCTCGGCTGGTGCCGTTTGCTGCCTAAAGACAGAATATCAGTTACAGTGCCTACCGCCAGCAGACAGCTGAAAACCTGGGGTATCACAACTCAACTGAACCTGGGACTCCTTGGGGTATGGCATCCTGCGGCTGATTTTTGTTTTCTCTATATATTCTCGCTATCTGTGGAGATCCTCAGGGATGACATTTCTCTTCTCCACATCTCCTGAAGCACCAGAGCAGAAAGAGAAAGGGACGGCATTTTCTTTCTTTCCCTTGACAGAAATACATCTCCTCCTGACGGGCTGCACGGTGACAGAATGCTACAGTCTACTATTAGATAAGAAAAGGCAGGAACGAGGAGCTTCACGGGCTCCCCAATCCAACACAGCCATCTAAAGATGCTTTCCCTTGCATTGCGTATTAGCTGGGCATAGAAATTATTTTTTCAGTGCTCTATAGAGACTGCTCACAACTGAGATTAGATCTGAGGCTGGAAAACTTATCACACAAACAATCAGAGATGCAGCACCATGGCAAACAGGACAGTACTGATGGACAAGAAGTCAACCAGCTCCAACTCCAGCAACAGAGGCAGCTGAGAATAAATACTTGATCTTTTCATATTTCCTCATCAGATAGAATGTGGTAACAGGTATGTCTAAGCTGTTCTAAAGCCAGCATCTTCCTGAGGAAAACAAAACCTTACATCAGGCTCCTGAAGGTCACAGAAGCAGCCACAGCAACAAGACTGCAGGGAGGGGAGGATATCGCTCCCGTCCACAGAGACCCAGCAGACCTCAGAGCAATGACAGGAGCCTTCTGCAACGCATCTGCACTTCAACGTGCCAAAACAGAAAGATTATAAAATGTCAAGACAATTCCATCTTTTGCTTACAAAGAGCAAGCCATTTATCTAAAGAACACGTGAGTTTTTTTAATCTTAGCCAGTATTTCGGAGGCATGTAAAATCACACATTGGGGCAGTTCAATCCTGCATCCCAGCACAGGGCATCAGCCCTCTGCGAGCAGGGACAGACACACAGGTGAGAACAGGGAAGAAATTAGTGTAGGACCACTCCTGATCATGATTCACTCCCAAAAGACACGGCAGCAAGGACAAAATCACCAGGAATTCACCGAGCATCCATCCCGCAGTACCCAGCCCCGCTGCGGGCAGCTGCAGTTTTCCCGGAATTCCTCAGATCCGAGGCACTGTGAAAGGAAGGAGCTGTGATGCTTGTGCCTTGGGGACATCCTTCTGAGTGGCCTCCGTTCAGCATGGTGAGAAAGATTTCATCCTGACCCAGCCATGCCAGCTATACCTGCTGCAGCTGGGCTGTCTTTGCTCTGCGACCAGAGACGAATCTAAAACACAGACAACGTCACCCTACGGCTGAACGCACATTTTTCACTGGCATTACAGTACCATGCCAGAGATAAATGCATTCATTCCTATGGTAATACACATTCACTAACATTGAGGAAAATTAAAATAAAGAGTGTTTTGTTGTTTACCTGGGTTTTCCAAAGTTTTTCCAGCTCCAGGCTGGAATTTCAGGTGTGAAAAAAAAAAAAAAAAAGGAACAGATAAAAAACAATCCCTGCCAAGAACCAGCAAACCACTGGTAAGTGAGACATTCATCTCAGGAACAGCAAGATATTCATTTTGGGAGTAGGAGACAGGTTCAAGCTGAGCTCAGTGAGGGGGACAAGCAGAGTCTCTGAGGTGGTTATTGCAGTCCCAGAGAGTGCCCTGGCCAGCCTGCCACTGGCAACCCTGGTGGAATGGCAGCAGCTCTTTTTTCTGTGCAGTGAAAATCTTAGAATATTTTTTTTTTTATTGAACCTGGGTGCAGAAGACGCTCTGCAACCTCTTCCCTCTCTCCTGAGGGTCTGGCTGCCCTAGAAAGACATAACCATAAGCTGAGCCTAGACCGCTGTGAAACAGCAAAGTGTAAGGATCTGTGATGTACCTCCAGCCGCGCCCGGATCCTGAGCACCACGGAGCCTGGCCCCGAGCCCGCCCTGAATCGGAGCTGACCTCAACCCCAGGCACATAAAATTCCTCAACAGGGCAGGGGAGAGGCTGGAGCTGGAGCGCTTTGGGCAATGGCACAACCTTGTAACTACATTCAGGTTTTCTAAGCCTGAAAAGCTTCTTGAGACAAACCATCCTCCCTCCCAGCTCTAGCTATGATCTGCCGTACAACCTTGCTGAAGTAGAAGGAACTTTCAGCACAAGTCTAATACGTAGCCCTGCATACCGCAAGGTTTTCCTCTCCTGTCCCTTTAAGTTGCTCTGGAGCAATATTTCCCAATGTTTTCTTCTTTGCCACAAAGTAAATAACTGAAAATTCTGCCCAAACCCACAACGGTTAAATTACCAGCTTACCTTTCTCTATTATCTAAGTTGCATTAATGATGTTCAGCTTAATGGAAGCAATTATTTAATTAGTACGAACTGCTCTTCACCTACCTAATCCTGGAGAAACATTTTGGGTTACACACAGGCCAACTACCCGCTGAATCGCACAGCACCTCATCACAGAGCCATTAAACGCTCAGCAGAACGCTCCCCAGACAGCCCAGGGCTCCTGGTTCCAGAAAGCTGTGACACCAGCGGAGTGACACGGGGAGGGCTGATGGGCACAGTTCTGACACAGCTGCCCTCACACTAGATGAGTTTGACTGGATTAGAAATCAATAAAGGATTTCCCACCTCCCCATCAGCATTAATACTAGCACCACTACTCCTCTCTTAACCTAAGCTTTGGACTTAAGACACTTCAGCTTCTCGCCTGAAACCCCACAGCACCAGTGTGGACCTGAGTGACCCATTTAAGCTCACACCACGGTGACTCTGCTCCTCGAGTCCCAGCTTTCTGCCTTTCTCATGAAATCATCCAGCCACCAGCAAGTGACCCTTGCCAGAGAAGCATGTTGGCTGCTCCCATGGCAGTGTGTTCTCTTACCGGTATGCACACAGCCGCCCGAGCTTCTCCTGCCCAGCCAAGGATGATGAGAGGGCATGGGTCCATCCCCAGCCACCACTGGGGAGGAGCTGGGCCATTTCCCTACCAGGGAGAGCGCAGTGCCCGGTGCCGTTGTGGTAACCAGACAGAGCTGAGATGGTGCACGGCCAGCCTGGGACAAAGCCCGAGCCCCAGACCTGGGGGGGTAGAGAGCCTCCAGAGCAGAGACGTGACAGCCAGGGACACCTAAGAAGAAGAGGGGCTAGCAAACCCCTTAATTTTGGGGGGCAGGGAGGACTCCAGCGGTACACCAAAGCCAGTACAGCGCCGAAGGCTGGCCGAGCTCACCGCGCCAGAGCGCTCCTGGGGAACAGCGGGTCTCCAGCGGGCACGAAGGGCCAGCAGCGTTGGTAATGCATACGTGACCGATCCAGCAGCCACGGAAAGGGGCCTGGGGATCACCTACCGAGCAATCCTGAGGGTCATGGGGTCTTAGCTATCCAGACACTGAGGACAGTTCACCAAAGATAATGGGTTTTGTTACAGAATTACTTTCATTAACGCCTTCAAAGAGATGTTTCTCCTACCCTGTGTGGGTAACCATGCCTGGGGTGTCTGTGTAGGCAGACACTGTTTAAACCAAACACCCTCCCGAAGAAGAGCTGCCCCATCTGAGGGACAGAGGGGACAATGAAAAGCTGAGACGTTATCTGGCTGGAATTCAGACTGCCAGGAAACAGAATGGCCACTTATGGATCACGTGGAATTGGTCACAAATGTGCACTTCAGATGAGCTACTGGCCA
Source organism: Pterocles orientalis (assembly GCA_011057875.1). NCBI lineage: Eukaryota > Metazoa > Chordata > Aves > Pterocliformes > Pteroclidae > Pterocles > Pterocles orientalis. The sequence goes on along the minus strand of WKFP01014790.1, from coordinate 1,161,878 downwards.
TGGGAAGATCCCCAAGGAAAGCCAAAGAGAACAAATCCACACGGGGTGCTGGGGCTCCCACCACCCTCCTACGAGGACAGACCCCAGCACACAACACACAGAGCTGCAGCCGGCCTCCTGGGTGGCTCGAGAAATTGATGACAAATGGACCCAGGCCTCGTTTTCTGAAGGACACACATCAGCCAAGGACAAAGTGGGAAGGGACTGCCCAGTTTCACAAAGCAGTTCATACTGCTCGCTTTGCAAAGTAACACCCCGCACCCCCCGGTAACGCCTGATGAGCGCTGGGTGTGTGCTCTCCGGGAGCACAGGGTCGTTCTGCGCTGCACTTGAGCTGAGCACAAAACTAACAACTCTCAGCCCCCAAGGGCACGTGGCCTGGCGAGGTGACAGCACTGGTGGGGTCTCTGACTGAGGGAGCATGACACCCAGCTCTGGGGTCCTCAGCACTGGAAGGACAGGGACCTGTTGGAGCGGGGCAAGAGGAGCCACGAAGATGGTCAGAGGCTGGAGCAGCTCCTGTCCAAGCACAGGCTGAGAGAGTTGGGGGTGTGCAGCCTGGAGAAGAGAAGGCTCCGGGGAGACCTTAGAGCAGCTTCCAGTGCTGAAAGGGGGCTACAGGAGAGATGGGGGGGCTCTGGATCAGGGGGTGCA